>CM076571.1:191280179-191507809 GCA_034641835.2 Pinus albicaulis | reverse complement strand
CTTAGGGTAAAATTGGTCTTACATGGTGTACTTAGGTTCATCTAATAATAATAGGTTAGATGACCAAAAAATGGTGTAACACCGCCCCCCTCTTACCCGCCACTAGTCGCCTTACGCTAGTCATGGAAAGAATATAACACACACCCAACAAGTTTATCTACCACTACCATAATAGAATCATGTTTCCTCCTAGCTTTTGGTAAACCAATGATGAAGTCCATTGATATTATCTCCCATTTCCATTCTAGAATAAGCAAGGGTTGTAACAAACCAAGTGGATGTTGATGGGAAGCCCTCACTTGCTGACATTCCAAACATTTAGTTGTGTATTGAATTGCATTTGTTTTCATGTTAGGCCAATAAAATTATTTCCTCAACACAATTATTAACTTTTGATAACGAGGATGTCTAGTTGTTGGTTTCTTGTGCAACTCATCTCAGACAAAAAATTTTAGATCTGAATCATTAGGCAAATAAAATTTATATTTGTACATTAGAAAATTTTGATTATTTACTAAAAATCAGTTTCTTCTTCACGCAACATTCAAATTTCTAAAAAAAATCTTTAATTTTCATGTATTCTTGATCAAAATTTACAGTTAATTTAATCTTTTCTATCAAATTTGTTTGTCAAATGGTTGCAAAAATGATACAACCCTAAGTACTTTACACAAGTATTTAGCGAGCTAAACTTTCATGTACCCATAATGCACATATAAATTGAAATTAAGTATCTATCAGAACAAAAAAAAATCATAATCATATCATATCTTATTTTTTGTACATCAAAGTTATTATACATGCATTTACTATTTATACATATCCAATAGTCTTTCTCATTAAACTAGCTATACTAACAATTTCATTCTAAAATTCCAAAATTCATAAGAAATGTTCATATAATGAAGGTTAAAGATACCGACTTGAAACTATTAACTTAGAAATTGTTGCAGAAGCTCACCAAATCCACCTAACCTTTGACACTCTTACCAAAAGTGTCCCCACAAGCACTAAGATTGCATGTTATTTCTTCTGTATTACTTTTTCCCTCTTTCTTACCTCCCACCAGATTAGCTTTGCATGCCTTTTTTTTCAAGCAAGATGACAAAAGTATATTACCCTCCGTACCAATTAGTTGTTAGTTGGTAACTACCTCCACCTCACCTAACATGTGACAAGTAGTTACTAGTTCATTTATGAGTTCCACTTCCATAGTCTCCAAGACAACCTTTTGTCTTTTAAGGAATTTCATGATCAATTACTTTCATGATCACTAATACTTTAATCATTTAGATTAAATTCCTATTGCTTAATGAGTGGTAACTAGTATCAACAATTAACTTGTAGCAATAACTCATTTAGTAGGTCTAACTTCGGCATCATTTTCTAGATATTTATTTTATTAACAACAATATAAATGCAAGATTTACATTCAATCTTTATCAGTTTATCACAATGATAAAATTTATCACATTGATAAACTATTTTCAAATAAGTAAGTCTTTTAAAGTTAAGACAAAATCACATTTCTAGATATTTATTTTATTAACAACATTATAAGTGCAAGATTTACATTCAACCTTTATTAGTTTGTCACATTAATAAACTATTTTAAAATAAGTCTTTTAAAGTTAAGACACAATCACACTTTACTATATATACAAATTCACAACAAAAACTTCAAATCAGGGGATATCAAACTAACTATTGATTCTTCTTGCTTGTAGTTGATTTACCACTGTAAATCCTTAAGATTCATAATCAAATAAATTATGTTGTACCATGTATAAATTTCCATCCCTAGAACATTGTTGTCCTTATGATCTTAATTAAATACGTAAATTGTTAATCAATCACACAATATCTAAAAACTTACATAATAAATACATAAAACAGCTACAAAACATAATTTTTCCTTTAAAATCAATTTTTCATTCTTTAATTTTTCATTCTTTATTCAAAACTTACAAGGAAATCTCCATGATACATGGTTAAGAAAAAAATCAATGAGTAGTTATACAATCTTCATACAAAACCAGGGTGACAATACTATGGCAGATAGAACTTGATATATGATTGTTGTATGACCATTGCATGGATTTTGTACAATGGCATGGAATTGGTGTATGCTACATAACCATATGGATCTATTATACAAATTTGTGTGATTGTTTGGATCCATCTTGAAATGTTGTAAGTCGATCATCTAATGCTATTTTCTTTCATTGGTCACTTAATTTGGTGAAAATCAAAGACTCTATATTTTTAAATGCATAGCTAAAGGCATGTCCATTTTAAAATGCACATACTTTTTCAAAACACATATTCCTTTACTAATGATGTGGCAATTTGATTTGGGGTTAGCCTTATTGAAAATAATACGTGTCTTATATTTTTGAAATTACAATGATCGCTACCATCTTGGTGCAATAATTAATGGGTTAATATAAGTTTCTAATATCCAATTACAAGGTTACACGTTATGGCGTAAAGCACATTACACGACAACAACATGATTAAAACACATTCAGCAACATGACAACTCGGTGATTGCGACATATTTTAATGGTACAGTGATTTATATTCCCTTCTTTATTACGAGAAAAATAGAGAAGTGCGATACCATACATTAATTTTTAAATATTCTTTAAAATTTATAAATAAAATATAAATTACAGTTTACTGTAAGGAAAATGGAAAATGTGTAGGTGTAATGTAAAAACCTAACATGTCAATATTTTTAAATGCTCAGAATTTTATATTATAAAATATAAAAAATACTATAAAATATTAAATATTTTTAAAAAAAATATAGTCATCTTGAAATTATTTAAATATAGTAATAGTATTTTAACATAACAAAAAAATATAATATATTTGGATCATATAAAATATTATTTAGATTTAAAAATTTATTATTTCAGAATATGGATTACTTATAATGAATGGTAAATAATTCGGTCAAATCATATAAAAAAAATTAAACTATTTTAAATTTATTTTATTTTTTATAGGGATGAAATATTTTGAAATGCAAAATTTTTTTAACATGAAAAGTGATTTAATCTAATTTTTTAACACTATTAAGATTATATTTTGTTAATTTTTATGATTTTTTTAATCTTAACAATATTAGATTTATTGTAAAGTAATTGTTTTGATGTTTTATTATGGATAAATGTTTATCTAATTTATTTAATTGAAGTAATTCTTAAATAGAAATTTAATTTAAAGAATTCAACATATTTGCTTAACTTGACTTGTTTAATTATTTATTTATTTAAGAATTAGTTCAGTTAAACAAATTAGATAGACATTCATCCATAATAAACATCAATACAATTACTTTATAATTTATTTATTTTTCACTCTAAAAGAGGTTCTCAAGAGATTTGATCTATCTCGACTCTTAGTAGATGCAGTGTTAAGAAAGATCTAAATTGATTTATATTAATTTTTTAATAATAATAATATTAAACTAATTTAATTTAATTTAAATATGTTGGATTCTTTAATTTAAATTTTATTTAAGGATTAATTCAATTAAATAAACTAGTTAATTAATAAATGTAGATAGGCATTCATCCATAATTAGCATCAAAACAATTACTATTATTATTATTAAAAATTAATATAAACCAATTTTTTTCTACTAAGTGTCAAGAAGGATTAAATATATTTTCACTCTAAAAAAAAATTTCATCTCAAGAGCTTAAATTAGCTCCGGATCTACCAAGTGCTAAAAAGAATTAAATCTATTTTCACTCTAAAAGAGGTTTGCATCTCAAGAGCTTTGAGCTCTCAAAGTTTTCTAAATCCCGTTAAGATGGATCTAAAATGGTTTAATTTCCCCCTTGAAACAAAATATATTTCACATGAATACCATGAGTCAATATCATGGGTTATTATTATTTTTATTTTTATAGGTTTTTTTTTTTACCAGTTTAAAATGTTTAAATTATATCACTCTTTTTATTTAATTTAATTTAATTAATTTATTTTGATTTTTCATGTAATTTGACTTAGTAAAAATGTTAATCATTACATTACTACATCTTTACCAAATCTCTTTTCACTCTAAAAGAGGTTTGCATATACAAAATTAACATGACTCCAGTTGGTTTAATTCTCTCTAATTCCACAAGAATACCATGGGTCAATACCATGGTTTAATTCCCCTCTTTAAATAGGCTATATTTTTGTTTTTATAGGATTAATTTTATTTTGTTATTTTTTATTTTATTTTTACTTTTTTTTATTTTATTTTGAAAGAGTTAAAAAGTTTACATTATATTAATCTTTGTATTTAATTTAATTTTTATTTCTATATAATTTGATTTGGTTAAGTGTTAATATATATATATATATATATATATATATATATATATATATATATATGGCTGCCCCTATAAACCTTCCAATCTTGTTGGCTATCTCTATAAATCTAAGAGGAACCGACTCGGCCATGATGACCTCAGGTTTATCCAGACTCGAACTAGTGACATGCACGGCTACATGAACACCTTAGCAAGCATCAATGCTAACTAGTGACATGCACAAGTGCATGAACACCTTAGCAAGAATCAACGCTAACTAGTGACATGCATAGGTGCATGAACACCTTAACAAGCGTCAACGCTAACTAGTGACATGCACAGGTGTATGAACACCTTAACAAGCGTCCACGCCTTAACAAGTGTCAACTGGCCACAAGCCCAAACCCCAACCCCAGCAGCTTTAAAATGTTAAACATTAAGTTACAACATCTCTATTATATATAAAAGATTTCTTCAACTCCATCATGAAACTTTTTCATTTGTAAATAATTTTTATTACAATACCATAAACACATAACACTCAAAAATCCATGACTTATTTCTTATAAAACATTAATTTAATATAAAAAATATTACTATTTTAAAAATAAACCTCAATATCACTAAATAGTTTCTTCTACTCCATTATGAAACTTTTTCATTTGTAAATAATTCTTATTACAGTACTATGAATACATGTCACTCAAAAATCCATGACTTATTTCTTATAAAACATTAATTTAATATAAAAAAATATTACCACTTTAAAAATAAACCTCAATATCACTAAACAATTTCTTCTGCTCCATCATGAAAAAACTTTTTCAATTGTAAATAATTTTTATTAACACATACCACTCAAAAACCCATGACTTATTTCTTATAAAACATTAATTTAATATAAAAAAATATTAATACTTTTAAAAATAAATTTCAATATCCCTAAAAATATATATATAATTTTGAATCAGTTAAAAACCACGTTTATTAAAACACCACACTCAAAATTCCTTCACAATCCCTATGTCATTTCTTCGTTTACAAAACCTAAACCGTGAAAAGTTATCAAAATCCCTATTGAGTTCAAATTAAATTTACAAATTCCTCACCAAAATCACTCTGACTTCAATTTACATTTGCAAGTCTTTTACCAGTTCCATCGTTTCCAGTCGTCAAGTTTGTAAACATTGTTATAATAATGTTGAAGTAAATTTACATTTACAAATCTTTTACCAGTTCCATAGTTTCCAGTCGTCAAGTTCGTAAACATTGTTATAATAATGTTGAAGTAAATTTACATTTACAAATCTTTTACCAGTTCCATAGCTTCCAATAGGCAAGCTTGTAAACATTGTTACAATAATGTTTAAGTAAATTTCATTTGTTGGTTAGTTAATTTGATTTATTGGTTAGTTGGATTATTGAAATATTTTTCAAGAAACCATTTCTAATAAGAAATTGTTAAACTTCATATAGAAATTTTTTAAACCGTAGCGTTTCGAATTACTAATAAAAAAATAATTGTATGTGATCTATGTATCATATTCACTCTATATATAAAGTAATTGTGTAAATGTAATAGAAAAATGGTTGTGTGTGATCTATGTAACATATTCACTATATAGAAATGTGGTGTAAATGTCATTGAAATCTAATTGTGTGTGATAATATGTATCATGGGACTCATGGAACCCTTCCAATTTCTTGTAATTGTGTCAATGTAACAGAAAAATAATTGTGTGTGATCTGTGTAAAATGGGACTCTTCCGATTTCTTTGTAAAAGAAAGAAGGATCTACAGAAGGCAGGCAGGCAACCATGGCAGCCATCGGACAGAGACTTGGCTAAGTAAAAATTGCGTGAGAAATGATTTTGCAAATGGCGATAATTGGATCTGGTTATGATTGATATATAGATTTAAATCAATTGTGCGTTCGGGCTATTTGACGAATCAACAGTTAATTTCACTGTTTTTTCATTGAATAGACCAAATGCACAATCGAATTAAAGATGAATCAGAAAACTTATTAAAAAAAAAATCATAAAATCCCACATCCTAAAACTTAAGGGAAAAAATGTTTCACCCAATCAATCGGAATCTTTAGATAACCTACTCTTACTGTAATTCTGGCCGCGAAGCCTTTAGATAGAGGGAAGAGCATACTAACCAGTTAAAATGAAATTGCTAACCGTTATATTCACACAGTAAACACTGCCTCTGAACTGCCGAATTAGATATTCCTTCCAAACCCTCAGTCCCTCTCTTCTGAATTATCCGCCATTGTTAAAGCTTTATCAGTGGGCTTAACGTTGAAACGGAGCTTTAACTTCTTTGGGAAAATAAGTCTGAAAGTTAAAGGGTCCTCCTGTGCCGTAATTCTCTGTAAATCCCGCAAAATCTTTCATTTCAGAGTTTGATTCTGGGTTCACGAAACCGACGGAAACAAACAAGCAAAAGCAAGCTGACGCCTGAGATGAATTCCCTCCTCACACGCCATAATTTGATGCTACGGCCGCCCACAAAATAGAAATTCTCACCCACGCAGTGACGCCGCAGAAGAGAAATCCTTCGAGTGAATGGAGCGGGAATCGACCCCAGGACATAAAGGTACCGAGACAAATCACAAGACGCGGAGACGGCAATTAAAAAAGAAAAGGATGTACACGGCGGAAGGTGGTGGGGTCCGCCATTCCGCGTGAAGATATAATTGCTTTCAAGTGGGATATTTATATAAATGGATTCCGTGTTATTAAATTTTTTGAAATATTAAAAATTGGTAAAATATATCCTTTACCATTATAATTTTTAAAAATTCCTACTTAATTTTGAAAAAAATTAATTAGAAAAAATTATTAAATTATTTCATTTAGATTGAATTGATTTAGCTTTAGAGTTGGTAGTTTTAATTTTTCCAAGTTTGATTTACATTTTTATTTTTCAAAATTGTTACAATTTTATGTGAGTATTTCCTTTACTTTTTAGGATCCATTTAAACAAGTTATGTCGAGGAGAATTGATCCATAACTTCCCATTCCTATTAACAAGATGGTTTAGCCACAGGAACTTACTAATTGAGCTTACTTTCAAGGCTATGTGTTAATAGTTATTTGGGGTCTAAACATATTAATTTGAGTTTCTTTTACTAGTTCCATATTAAGAAAACTTTACACATCAACAAATTTTCAATTCAAGTTTCTGTGATCCATATCCATCAATAAATAATAAGAAAACTTTACGCATCATAAAAGTTTTATCAACAAATTTTCAAACCATCTAGAATAATTCATAATCTAAGGTGGTTCTATATAATAGAAAAATAACTGTGTGTGATCTGTGTATCATGGGACTCGTCCAATTTCTTTGTAAAAGAAAGAAGGATCTACAGAAGGAAGGCAGGCAACCATCGTACAGAGACTGGGCTATGGACTCTTCCACCTTCTTGTAATTGCGTGTAATTGTGTGAATGTAACAGAAAAATAATTGTGTGTGATTTGTGGATCATGGGACTCTTCCAATCTTTGTGAAAGAAAGAAGGATCTACAGAGTGAAGGCAAGCAAATATGGCAGCCATCGGAGAGAGACTGGGCTAACTAGAAATTGCGTGAGAAATGTTAGTGCAAATGGCGATAATTGGATCTGGTTATGATTGATATCTAGATTTAAATCAATTGTGCGTTCGGGCTATTTGACGAATCAACAGTTAATTTCACTGTTTTTTCATTGAATAGACCAAATGCACAATCGAATTAAAGATGAATCAGAAAACTTACTAAAAAAAAATCATAAAATCCCACATCCTAAAACTTAGGGAAAAAAAGTTTCACCCAGTCAATCGGAATCTTTAGATAACCTACTCTTACTCTGATTCTGGTCGCGAAGCCTTTACACAGAGGGAAGAGCATACTAACCAGTTGAAATGAAATTACTAACCGTTATATTCACACAGTAAACACTGCCGAATCAGATTTTTCTCCCGAACCCCTAGTACCTCTCTTCTGAATTATCCGCCATTGTTAAAGCTTTTTCAGTGGGCTTAACGTTGAACCAGAGCTTGAATTTCTTTGAGAAAATACATCTGAAAGTTAGAGAGTCCTCCTGTGCCGCTATTCTCTGCAAATCCCGCAAAATCTTTCATTCCAGAGTGATTCCGGATCCACGAAACCGATGGAAACAAAGAAGCAAACTGGGCGTTAACAAACAAACTGCACCACGCAATAACGCGATGTTCAAGCGGAGGCCTGAGATGAATTCCCTCCTCACATGCCATACTACGGCTACCCACAAAATAGAAATTCTCACACACACAGTGACGCCACAGAAGAGAAATCCTTCGAGTGACTGGAGCGGGAATCGACCCCAGGGCATAAAGGTACCGATACAAATCACCAGACGCGGAGACGGTAATTAAAAAAAGGATATACACGGCGGGAGGTGGGGTCCGCCATTCCGCGTGAAGTTATAATTGCCTTCTAGTGGGATGGGATGTTTATAGGACGTTGGCTGCCGTACCCTGTGACATGATGGCTGCCAGAATATTTAAAAATGGTGCTATCTGACTAATACATGGAATGCTTTTCCTTATTCCTTTTGGGTTAATTATTTAATATATAAATGGATTACGGGCTTTTAAAAATTTTGAAATATTAAAAAAAAAAAATTAAACTTTTCATTTAAAAAAATTTCTACATAAATTTAAAATAAAATTATTTAGAAAAATACTTAAATAAAATTATTTAGGAAAAATACCTAAATTACTTCATTTAGGTTGAATTAATTAATTAGAAAAAATAACTAAACTATTTCGTGTAGGCTGAATTGATTTAGTTTTAGAATTGGTAGTTTTAATTACTCTCCGTTTGATTCATATTTTTTTTCAAATGATTGCATTTTTTTATTAGCAATGTGGTTTAGCTACAAGAACTTGACCAATTGAGTTAATTCTCAAGGCCATATGTTAATAGTTATTTCGGGTTTAAACATATTAATTTCATCTAATTTAAAGTAGTTGGAATTGCATATTTAAATTTTTGAAATTGCACAATAAAAAAATTTAGAGATTTTTTTAACGATTCAAAAATGTAATTTAAATCTTTTTCTTTTTCTTTCTTTTTTAATCATTACTAAGTTGGTTGACATGCACTCTGCTAGGGTTTTGGTCTGCAAACTCTGAACCACGCAACTAGGTCCCTTCTTCCCACTATATTTGATCATGCCTTCTCAGTCGCTCTGCTGATGGAGGGCATGAGCTCGGTTGTGGGGAGGGGAGAGATCCCCTCCTACTACAATATTGTCGCAGGGGAATCGAGCGCACAAGGCACGACTACAACATTAGGGGGCTCGGAAGGAAGTGGCAAGGGTACCCTAGTCTTGGGTGCCCAATGGTAGGCGAGAATGTGCGGACAATGCCTCCCAAGAGAAATCAAATAGTCGTGTTTTGTAATTCCTAGCAACAAATTGGAAAATTACCGAAAATTTATGAAAGACCATGCACTGATCTGCAAATTATCGGCATTTGTCCCACTGAATGGGACCTGATGAAATGGCTCCAACTCAAATGGCAGCCAAAAGGGCATATCGAGCTAAAGTTGGGGGATCGAGACTTTTTCACAGTGATTTTCACCAATCTTGAAGACAAGGAGAGGGTTTTTGAAAATCGGCCCTATTTTTTCTAGAATGTTGGGCTTCTCATCTGCCATTGGGAAGAATCCTACAATCTATATCAGGAGAAATTCATGGTTTTCACTGTATGGGATTGTTTATTTTCTCTCTCGGTCGATTTTTGGGATCCAGAAATACTAGAGGGGATGTGAAACAGTATTCCAAGTTTTTTCAAGGTTGCACATTCAATACAACGAGGACGATATAATTCATACGCCCGGATCTATGTGTATATGAATATAACAAAGTCGCTTCCTGAATTCATTGAGCTAAAATATCAAGATGAGGTTTAGCAGCAACCTCTGTATTACGAGCATGTTCCATTCCGGTGTAGGAGATGCCATGAGTATGGTCATCTATATCAAGATTGTCCTCTGAATCAACTTGATACCTTGGATTCTCAAGTTGCCAAGGACACGGCTAAACACCGGGAAGATTTAGAGGGCTTCTAGGAGGTCCAAAAAAAGAAACGTAATGCGAAGACCTCCCCCGCCTCTGCTCAACTGCAACCAAGAAAGGGCCTGAATACAACCAATAAATATGAAATTATGACAGAGGAAGGAGAGACCTCTGGTGAACCTAGCGATCCATCCAGCAAAGAAAATAAAAAATTCTGCCAAAGGGAGGAAACAAGCCCAAGAGAAAAGCAGAAGATGGACATCAGGAGAAAGAAGCACTGATCTATCCAATGGAGCAAGCCAATATGCAGATTGATGGTAATAAGGAGGATCTCAGCACATAGGAACAGATCATGAGGAGAGTATTGAATGAATGACACCATTTGGATGAATGGTTCATCCATGAAGATCTAAACAAATTATACCATGATACTTTTCAACAATATCAAGCCAAACAATGGACATTCTCTCTGGATCAGCAAGATCACTTAGGGTCCCGACCAAGCCAGGGTGTTGACTTGAGTATTCTAGGTAAAGGAGGGAAGAAACGGGATCGAAAGAATATGCATTAATCTATTCAGATGGTGGGAGACATGCTGGTTAACTTGGGACGGGTGGTGTCGATGTCTGCAATATGCTACCAAATTAATAAGCCTTCTCAATGATTATTACCTCCTGGAATACGAGAGGTCTCAACAATAGATGCAAACAACGGTACCATGATTTTCCAAGAAACTGAGATCTCAGAAGGTAAATTAAAAGAAAACGTTAGAGGTTTTAAACTCCAATACGAGGTGGTAGCCCAAGATTCCAAGGGAAGCATCGGTGGTATTGTTATTCTCTGAATCCTACTGAGATCATATTTGAAGATTGGGCCAACCTTCCTATAATTCTCTTAGAAAATTCCGATAGATAGATACTAGAGATTGGACTCTACTGTCTGGGGTATATGGGCCTAACATTCTAGGAGAGAAAGGGATTTTCCTTCAAAATATCGGAAAACTTAGAAGGTTATATTTAGAGGATCTTTGGATAATTGGCGATGAATTTAACCTAATCTCATCGTTGGATGAGAAAAAGGGAGGTCTTCGCCACCTGGATGCTGAAACGGAAGCATTTAGAGGCACAATCATGGACCTGCACCTAGTGGCAAATAATGGAGTATATACATGGAATGATTGGCATGGTGGCCATCATTAGGTTGCATTGTACCTTGACTGCTTTCTGATCTTTGAACAGGTGATTAGCCGCAACATTTTTACAGAAGCTTCTATTCTTCCTTGTTTGGGATCAGACCATTGGATGATTAGAATGGAGATTGACTTGAAAGTATCCCCTATGAATTGGCCATTCCGATTCAAATCGTTTTGGTTAAGGGGTCCCTCTTTAATGAAGAAAGTTGAAAGTTGGTGGAATTAAAGTATAGTTCAAGGCAGGAATCACATGCACACTTTCCAGCTTAAGTCGAAGGATCTGAAGACTTAGTTCAAGCGCTGAAATCATGAGGAGTTTGGCCACATCATGAAATACCAACAACAACTGCAAGATAGAATGCATGAGGTCTAAAAAAGATAATCAATGAGGTTAGATCTGAAGCACTGGTGGAGGAGGAAGGTCAATTAGTGAACAACAACAACTGCAAGATAGAATGCACAAGGTCTAAAAAAAGATAATCAATGAGGTTAGATCTGAAGCACTGGTGGGGGAGGAAGGTCAATTAGTGAACCAACTAGAAGAAAGAAGAAAACAAGAATAGATCTTGTGGAAACATAAATCCAGAATACAATGGCTTCAGGAAGGGGAGAGAAAAACTCATTTTTTTCACGAAGAATCATACACTCCTAACAGAGCTCTGCACCAGGTCGACCTCCATGAACTAGGGTTTACTGGTTCTGGCATTGGCTGCCCTAGGCAAACCTTCTCCCCCAGACTAGTCAACCATGACTTATTACCTGGACAGCTATAGGCTCACTGATGACCGACTCCAGCTAGGGGATGATTGCTCCCCCCCTCACAGGCTAGCCTCCCATAGGGGCAACGGCAGGGGCTAATACTATCAATCAACACAACTCTAGCCTGTCTTAAGAAACTGCAGGGGCGACACCCACAGCACAGACGACAAATACACAAGCAGTAGCAGCAACGAACACTAAATCAACAACATGCATACCAAAGAACTCTAAGAAAATAGTGATAGAACTCCCAGCGCATCGCATCAATGGCAGAATCCAATTCATGAAAGATCACGCACTGATAGGAAAGTTCATGGGCTTCTGGCCCACAGAAAAAGCGCTGAGAAGATGGATAGCCTCGAAATGGAAACTCAAAGGCCATATTGAACTACAGTTGTGCGCTAAAGGCTTCTTCAATATACTCTTCACCTGTTCTAAAGAAAAAGATAGAATAATGGATGGGGGACCCTACTTCTTCAACACTACAGGTCTATACCTCAGAGCTTGGACTGACCATTTCAACCCAGATAAACAGGATCTCACTTGGGCACCAGTCTGGATCCGACTCTACTCTCTCCCCCAAGACTATTGGGACGAGTTGACCCTTAGAGACATTGGTAATGCCTTAGGAGATTTCTTCTAGATTGCAAAGGAGACCAATATCAACCGCTACATAGCCTATGCTCGCATATGCGTCTACATGAACCTAGCCGAACCGCTACCAGGCGAGGTAAGTCTGATGCATGAAGATTTTGAATGGACACAAACTATAGATTATGATCACATTCCTTTTAGATGCAGAAAGTGTCACCAACATGGGCATATCTTCAGAGATTGTCCCCTAAACAGGAAAGCTACAGCTGAAAATGAATCCAGCGAACAAGATGTAGAAGGATTCATGAAGGTAGTAAGCAAAAAATGACACAACAGGAGAGCTACCCCTCAGCGGAATAAAAAAGGACCTACGATTAGCAACAACTTCACAGCCTTAAATCAACTAAATGACAACGAACTCAAACCAGTCATCGAAGTTGGGAGTACCTCCACGACGCATGCCTAGTCCTCTAAGGCTCAACTGGACAAGCTCCCCCTTGAGACCTTCTTGAAACCACCTAGTGAAAATGACACAGGGGACAACAACATGATAAAGGGAAAAGAACAGATCATGGAATCGATCCCAGAAGCGATGGAGGAAGAACCAAAAAGCATAGATCTGGAAGGCATGGATCTCAACGGGCTAGAGGAAGCCTACAACAAGAAGGACTACATATCAATCCCAGAGCAACAAATCCAAAAAATGGAGGAAATCCTAGCCAGAGCACAGAAAATCCCCTCCTTAGATATCTAGGGGGGCACGCTCATCAACACAAAATACTTCACGAAAGAGTCCCGCAAAAGGGGCAGGAAAACAACCCTGCAAAGAACCATATAAATTGGGAAAGAAATGGTGGATTCTGGACGATTCCCCAAGTTGACTAGATTCTACACCCTCACCTCCAATCATATCCTATGAAGCTCATCTCTTGGAATATTAGAGGGCTCAAAAGCCCCACGAAGCACAAGATCATAAAGAAAATGATTACTGAGGAACATCCGACAATATTCTACATGCAAGAAACCAAATGTTCCAGCTCTACTCTGGAAACCATCTTCAAAAATATCTGGAAAGGAAATAATACAATAGCGATGGATGCAAATAGGGCGTCTGGAGGACTGGAAATCATCAAGAACCCCCAAATCATCTCCTTAGAGAAATTTCATGCTAACAGACAATTCATTCAGGCCAACTTTCACCTGATTGGTACGGACATCCATGGCCTGTTCACAAATATCTACTCTCCTCAAAACGCTCAACAAAAATTGGTGCTCTTAGACAACCTAGAGGAAATCAACAAACATCGATCCCTCCCTCTCTGGCTTTTGGGGGGAGACTTCAACATGATAACCAATCTCTAGGAAAAGAAAGGCAGAAGGATGCATCTGGAATCAGATAGTAATGGATTCAAAAAATTCATCCAGATCAATAACCTCATAGATCTACACACATCCAATGGAATCTTCACATGGAACAACAAAAGGGGAGGCACCCATTAGATAGCCTCAAGACTGGATAGATTCCTCATGACCAAAGTCCGTCTCGAAGGTAACATAGATGCCACCATCATCCCGATGGCAGGATTTGATCATTGGCTTATACAACTTCAATGGCTCCAACCAGGTAAGCATGCTCCTAAAACTTTTCTCTTTGAACATGTTTGATTTAGGCACCTGGGGTTCAAGGAAATGGTTTCCAAATGGTGGTCCCCCTTAGCACCTCCTCAAGGTACCAAAATGCTCCAGTTCCAGACAAAACTGAAACTACTCAAAGGCCAACTGAAAGTCTGGAACAAAACAACCTTTGGCAACATATTCACAGAACAGAAAGATATGGAGGAAAAAATGAAGAAACTGCAATAGAGCATTATCCAAGAGGGGCGCTTACCTGAGTCAGATCATCAGGCGCAATCCCTAACTACTCAGCTGGAAGAAATAAGGAACCAAGAAGAAGCCCTATGGAGACAAAAATCAAGAATCAATTGGCTCAAAGAGGGAGAAAGAAATACCAAATTCTTCCATCGCTCCACCATTCAGCACAAGATGCACAATAGAATTACAGTCCTCAAGAACCAAATGGGGGAAAGGCTGGAAACGCAAGCAGCCATCACTAATGAGCTGCGCAATCATTTCAGGGACATCCTTCAGGAACCCAACCACTAGAGCCATGAAGCCATTGGAGAAATCACTCAACATATCCCCAAGCTGATAATGGAGGATCATAACAGGATGTTTCTCGTAGCTACCTCTTTAGCTGAGGTGGAACAGACAGTCTTCCAGCTGAAGGCAGGGAAAGCTCCACGTCCTGATGGATTTATCACCAACTTCTTCCATTTATTCTGGGAGACCATCCAAAACAAAGTCTGGGACGTTGTGGAAGAATCACATTCCACCCACTGGCTTCTACCTACGCTAAATGCCACCTTCATCACCTTGGTTCCAAAATAATATAGAGTAGCCTCACCAAGTAAGTACAGACCTGTAGCTCTCTACAATTTCATTTACAAAATCATCTCCAAAGTTATAGCTAACAGGCTGAAGAAGCTCCTTCCCCTCATCATCTCCCCGGAGCAAACAGTTTATGTGAAAGGAAGGAAAATTCTTGATGGCATCATCTTAACCCATGAAGTCATTCACTCCCTCAAAACCAACAAAAAACCTGGCATGCTTCTTAAAATTGACCTATCCAAAGCTTTTGACAAACTCAGTTGGGACTACATCAAAAAAGTTCTTTTAGCCTTTGGCTTCAGTCAAACCTAGGTTAGATGGATCATGAGTCTCATCACTTCTCCCTTTCACTCCATTATGGTCAATGGCATCCCCTCTGCCACCTTCAACCCCTCAAGAGGCATAATACAAGGGGACCCTCTCTCTCCCTTTATCTTCATCATCATGGTAGAAGGGTTGGGTCGCCTTCTCAAAAGCTCTATCCAGACTGGCACCCTGCTTGGTTTACCCCTCCACAACCTGCCTCCCTCCTCTCACCAGCAATTTGTAGATGACAACTTGATTATGGGTTACCCCTCTGTTTGGTCAATTTATTGTCCTAAATTGCTACATTAATTTGTCAAACCGGGATTCGTAAGCTGACGAAGTGTGGTGCACTATATGTGCAAGATAACCTATCTCTTACTTTTTGTCGTTTTTGTTTTTTTTTTTTTTATCTTGGGGGTTTTATCTTGGTTGGTTCCTAATGTGAGATGGAAATTCTAAAAGACAAGTATGGATATAAATGTTCAAGGCAATGATGTCCTTTATAATGATTTCCCAAACTTCAAACTTCAAGAGAGTTTTAAAACATGCAATAACAAAATTAATTCCTAAAAGAGAATGAAAATGTGCCACTATACTAGTCAAACAAATAGTGAACCATTGATCATGAAACCCATTACCCTTGCTGCTGTCTAAATACAAAAGAAACTGTACTCAAAGAAATCCAAGAATTGCAAGCAAAGTAAAGCTAAAACCAAATTACATCAACTCATATTCCGACCCCTCACCATTAGTCTCACTATGGCTTTCGGAGGTAATCATAAATAACTTGAGCAATCTGATATCTAATTTGCAGAAAAATAAACTAATATCAAATTACACACTCATACTTCAATCCCTCACCATTAGTGCTGGAATTAAAAGTTAAGAAAAATAAATCAGCAGAAGGACAAGACTGATTCCATGTCATTAGTCATTGTAAAACTATGTGCAAATCCCCGGGCTGCCTATTGTAATCTGGAACAAAGACACTGATAAGTTAACAACAGTATAAAGCATGAAAAACTATGGACAAAAATAAAACGTTAATACCATAAGAGATATGATATATACACGTGAATAACTATGGCATAATGAACGTAAGGAAATAAAGCATGAAACTATACAGCAATAAACAAAACCTCGGCGTGTGCAGGGGCCCTCTGCACAATCCTCGGGCAAAAAATATCAACCACAAATTATGCTCATGAACAAAGTCTTCTCATGTATTCAAAATGCAGTCATAACAAGGAAATAATGTCACGGCACAGTGGGCTTTCATTTCAGCAAAATTACATTACAGACACTAAGCTACTATGCATATGAGAACACATTATTTATAACAGAGGATGACATAACTAATTTCCTACAATCTACGCTGATAAAAGACACGTGAACAACCACGTCCAGAAATCTAGCATTATGGCTGCCGTGAAGATTAAATCTATGGAGGGTGGCCGTTGAATTCGGCTTATGGAGCAGTTCACAGGTGTTGATACGTCCCCTGAGATTTAGGAACGGCCACACAAGTCTTCACGTGGTGAAAAACAGAGTTCTGTCACCATAGGACTCTTAGGTTGGCCACCACTTGACTACCTTTGACCACGGCCTTCTTTGATGAATTCGACTGAGCCAGTAGGACTCGGTCCATGTCCATGTCATTTCCAACTTGCCCATGTGGCTTGATTTGCCTGAAGACACCTGCAATATAGACTTTAACAAAATGGTTGCGGAAAGTTGAAGCAGCTGCGGAAAGTGACAAGATTCCGCAGCTCAATGAGAAAAAATCTAATTCAAACAGCAGACACAAAACATAGTTAAAAACCACTTTAAATGCTCTTTTATGATTAATATGCAATGATGTTGATGACTTAGGAGGTCCAGGTAAATGGAAAAAGTCTAAAAAGGTGTATAGGAAAGATGCAAGTTTGGGACTCAACATACCCCCACTGTGAAGGTGTTGCATGTCCCCATGCAACCAAAATTTTGATCATCCTCCTTCAATTCATATGCCCTGATACCTCTGCCAGTACATCCAGTCTTCTTCTCCTCTTTCTTGGTGCTGCTAACATCCTGGGCTTCTTCATCAAGCATCTGAATTTGAGATTAATCAGTGCTCTACTTATCTTCTTGCATTTCTTCTTCAATTTCCTGTTCTTTTTCTGCCACAGTCCCAGATGTAGCATAGTGTTGTCATGAATGATCTTGTCCAATCTGCTTTGCTCCTTTAATACTTCATTTTCATTTTTAATATGTCTATTTAAAACCTCCAACTCAAAGGCTTCTTGTTTCAACGATTGGACTAGGGCTTCTTGTGCTGTGTGAGGCTGAGTGGATGAAGTGCTGGGACCCATGGCTGTTCTTTCTAAGGATTCTATGTAATCATACACCTCTTGCTGTTTTGGATCTATCTCGGGTGTCGTTTTCCTTGGGTTGTCCCCAAAATGCTGTGGAGGAGAATTGACTTCAAAATCTGGCCGAAAAGGACTCACGTCAACATATTGAGGACTAGTTTCAACGTTTGGCTGAGAATGAGATGGAATACGGCCAACTGGAGTTTTTTCAGGTGTTCCTTCTCCCAAATCAATAAAATGGGGTCCTTTTGTTTGTGCTTTCCTTCACTTTCCTTTAAGCCTGCTGCTTCTTCTTACATGCTATGGACTACTGTCTTTTTCCTTCTGTTTTTCTTTTCCTTTCTTTTTGGCCATAGATGACTGTTCCTGAAGGTGAACTAGTCTCTCAGATAATACTTGATGGTCTTCTTCTGAGGAAGGGGTTTGATGCACAGCCTCAATGCTTCTTTTCTCTTTTGATTTTGTTGGCTTTTTACCCTCAGTCTTTTCCTTCCTCCTTTTAGACAATCTTTCTTCTCTACTAGTTCTTTCAACTGTGTTAGTAGGAGTGCTTTGAGTTTTATCATCTGTTTTCTTTCTTATACTTCTTTTTGATTTACTGCCTTCAAGGGTTTCTTGGGGTTCTTCAAAGAAATTTCTAGTTAAAATCTGCTCCCAGGTGTCCTTTTTCTCTTTTAATTGTTTTTCTATCAAGATTTTTAGGAGACCATGGTGATACAGATGTGGTTCTACGTCCCCCAAATGCTTTTGGATGGTTACAGACATCTTTTTCAAACTGTTTAGTAAAAAGTATGGCAGATTGAGGGACTGGTTGTCTAGGAAATTCATCAACAGTCGGGTATGATACATGTACATTGATCAAAAACGTCCCTCAAAGGTGATAAACTTTTGAATAACCAACAGTAAACTGGCCCACTCTTCTTTTAAAGCATGGACAAGAATTCCCTTTTTAAAAATGGTGACATCCATACCTGGGTTACGTAGGATCACTCTCCAGGCTTCCTTGCCAATGCTCTTGTTCTTGAACCAGCGTTCACCTTCTTGAGGGAGTTCTGTAGCTGCTGCTATGGATGCCTCAGTCACTGTAAATTTGAGGTCCCCAATTTCTTCCTCCAGACCGTTGAAAGACCTCGCAAAAGTTTTTGTTACCTCCTTATTGTAGCCTTTAAACTTTTGAATAAACCGAAGCCATTTTGCCTTTTTCAATATGTCTTTGACTTGCGGGTATCCTTCCATAAATTTGGGTCCCTCTGGTTCTGTCCTCAACAACCGACCCATCCTTCCTTATGTTCTTTAAAACTCGTCTGCGTGAGGAGGGTTTAGCGGAGGTAAGACGACTGAATTAGTGGAAATGAACAGGGTTTATGAAGGAGACCAGTGACTGTAAGCGGATATCAGAGAATAGGTACACGGAATGAAGCGGAATAGAGAACAAAATGGGGTGAAGGCTTATGTGAGCACGGTGGAAATGCAGCCGTGAGGTCAATAGAACAGTAGGGGGAGTAAAGTGCATCCGACAATATTTAAAATTGGGTGGCTGTAGAGTAGATGCAAGCACGTTTATGCAACGGCTACAGATTTTGTGCGGCTAAGAGAAACCGTAGTCAAATCAACTACGTTCCATAATTACAGGTGGAGTATCAAAGTATATCCGAACACGAGTGAGGACCAGAAGCTTGATTATGAGGCCGTTTAAAAATGAATGCAAGGGTTGTGGGGGAATCGTATAGAGATCATGGAACGGTTATGGAATTATCAACGCAATCATTGCATATAATGGAGCTATGGTTTATAACTATGTAAAAATGTGCTTGAATGCCATTTGAAATAAATTTCTACTCATACCTTGGAATTCTTGCCATTTTTCATTAGTCTTCAATCAATTTCTCCTTGTTGATGCTTTTGAATGTCTCATGTCTTCATAATATGTCCTCATACCTGCATTTGATTTCATGATTGTTGAACTAACATTTGACTGTAAATTTTTGAAAAACAGAGTGGTAGCTGCAGAAACTGCTTCTGGCTGCAGAAACTGGTGTCAGCTGCGGAAACTGACACAACAATTATTTGGGTGAATGGAAATAGATAGATGATAACTGACTGAATGAAAATGGTCATGAAAGAAAATTTTTATTGGTGAAATGAAATGAAATAGATGAAATGGAGTGAAATGAAATGAAGTGGAGTGGAATGAAGTGGAATGAAATGGAGTGGGTTGTCATAAAACTTGTGAAATGAGAGAGAGGGAATTTTTTTTTGGAAAATATAGGGTGTCGGGTGTTCCTGATTTTCACCCTACATTTTCTGTATAAGACTCCCAATCAGTGATTGGTTTTCAGGCTTATACAATTTTTTTTTATTTTTTTTTTTTTGAAACTGAAAAGAACAAAGGCTAGGCTGGTGGAGAAGAAGGATTCTTCTTCACCAGCCTTATTGCAGAATTATCTTGAAACATTTTGACAAATTCCTCTTTTGAGAGTGGCTTATGATAGATCTTTAATTTGTGGCCATTCACAATAAGAGGAGTTTGAAATTCATCAATGGTCTTGATTCTTACCGCTCCATTGCTAAAGATCTTGTCAATCTCATATGGCCCAAGCCAATGAGTATGAAATTTTCCTTGAAAATATTTAAACTTGGAATCAAATAACAATGCCCAATCTCCTTCTTGAAACTTCTTCTCTTTGATATACTTGTCATGCCATTTAGCTCTTTGATATTGAACTAGATCAGTTCTTAGAATTGCATCTTGTCTGATCTCATCTAGCTCATTCAACTGCTCCATTCTATGCTTTTGGGCTTCTGATAAGTCCATCCCCAACTGAACTGCTATCTTGAAGGTCTTGACTTGGAACTCAATGGGAAGCAGGACTTCTTTCCCATAAACAAGTTCATAGGGAGAATGTCCTGTTGTATTTCTCCATGTAGTTCTGTAGGCCCACAAGGCTTCAGAAAGCCTTTCTGCCCAATCTCTTCTATGTAGATGAGCAGTTTTGGTGATGATACTTTCGAGAAATTTGTTTGTAGACTCCACTTGACCATTTTCTTGCGGATGGTAAGGAGTAGATCTTCTGTGCTTGATTTTGTATTCTTCCATCAGCTTCTCCACCAGGTTGGATGTGAATTGGCTTCCCTGATCTATCACAATTTCTCTTGGAACACCAAAGCGAGTAAAAATATCCTCATAAAGAAAATTAACAACTGAATTTTCAGTAGCAGACACTAATGCTTTGGCTTCCACCCATTTAGTAACATAATCGGTACAAACCAATATATACTTCTTTTGCTTAGATGGTGGATTAATAGGTCCAATGAAATCTAAAGCCCATTTTTCAAAGGGTTCGATGAGTACCTGTGGTTGCAATGGCATTTCATTTGAAAGGGTAGGTTTCTCTACTCTTTGGCAGCTGTCACACCTTTTGACATATTGGTTTGCATCTTTGAAGAGGGAAGGCCAACAATATCCTAAAGAGAGGATTTTATAGGTTGTCCTTTTGTCAGCAAAGTGTCCGCCGCATGGTTCATCATGACATGCCTTGAGGATATCAGGCATTTCATCCTTTATGATAGATCTTTAATCTGTGGCCATTCACAATAAGAGGAGTTTGAGATTCATCAATGGTCTTGATTCTTACCGCTCCATTGCTAAAGATCTTGTCAATCTCATATGGCCCAAGCCAATGAGTCTGAAATTTTCCCTTAAAATCTTTAAACTTGGAATCAAATAGCAATGCCCAATCTCCTTCTTGAAACTTCTTCTCTTTGATGTATTTTTCATGCCATTTAGCTCTTTGATATTGAACTAGATCAGTTCTTAGAATTGCCTCTTGTCTGATCTCATCTAGCTCATTCAACTGCTCCATTCTATGCTTTTGGGCTTATGATAGATCCATCCCCAACTGAACTGCCATCTTGAAGGTTTTGACTTGGAACTCAATGGGGAGCAGGACTTCTTTCCCATAAACAAGTTCATAGGGAGAATTTCCTGTTGTATTTCTCCATGTAGTTCTGTAGGCCCACAAGGCTTCAGGAAGCCTTTCTGCCCAATCTCTTATGTGTAGATGAATAGTTTTGGTGATGATACTTTCGAGAACTTTGTTTGTAGACTCCACTTGACCATTTGCTTGCGGATGGTAAGGAGTAGATCTTCTGTGCTTGATTTTGTATTCTTCCATCAGCTTCTCCACCAGGTTGGATGTGAATTGACTTCCCTGATCTGTCACAATTTCTCTTGGAACACCAAAGCAAGTAAAAATATCCTCATAAAGAAAATTAACAATTGAATTTTCAGTAGCAGACACTAATGCTTTGGCTTCCACCCATTTAGTAACATAATCAATACAAACCAATATATACTTCTTTTGCTTAGATGGTGGATTAATAGGTCCAATGAAATCTAAAGCCCATTTTTCAAAGGGTTCAATGAGTACCTGTGGTTGCAATGGCATTTCATTTGAAAGGGTAGGTTTCCCTACTCTTTGGCAGCTGTCACACGTTTTGACATGTTGTTTTGCATCTTTAAAGAGGGAAGGCCAACAATATCCTAAAGAGAGAATTTTATAGGCTGTCCTTTTGTCTGCAAAGTGTCCGTCGCATGGTTCATCATGACATGCCTTGAGGATATCAGGCATTTCATCCTCCCTGACACATCTTCTGATCACAAGATCTGGCCCTGTTTTAAACAATTCGTTAGAAATCCATGAATATTTTGAACTCTCCTGAATAATCTTTCTTTTTTCACTTGGAAATAAATGTGGAGGCAGTTTCCCTGTAACCAAATAGTTAGCAATATCTGCATACCAAGGAGTCTTAATAGTTACTGCAAACAAGTATTCATCAGGAAACTTATCCTCTACAGGAGAATCTTCTTTAGTATTCTAAATCCTAGACAAGAAATCAGCTACTGTATTTTGTTTTCCTGGTCTATCCAACACAGTAATATTGAATTCTTGCAAAAGTAAAAGCCATCTTGTCACTCTGCCATTAGTAACAGGTTTGTTCATCAAATATCTAATTGCAGAATGGTCAGTATGAATAAAAGTTTCATAGCTTGTTATATAATGTCTAAACTTATTAATTGCATGAACAACAGCTAAAAACTCTTTTTCAGTCACAGTATAGTTCAACTCTGTGGGAGTCAAATTTTTACTGGTATAGTAAATGGCATAAGGGACTAAATATTTTTGACCCAACACAGCTCCCAGAGCTGTATCTGAAGCATCTGTAGAAATATGGAAAAGGAGTTTCCAATTTGGTCCTCTCAAGATAGGTGCTTCAGATATTCTTGTTTTCAAAGTTTCAAAGGCTGATTGACAATCAGGATCCCATTTAAATTCACAGTCTTTTGTAAGCAATTTAAAGAGTGGAGATGCTATTTTAGTGAAGTTTTCTATAAATCTTCTATAGTAACCAGTAAATCTTAGAAAACTTCTAACATCTCTTTGACAATTTGGAATAGGAAACTTGGAGATGACTTCAACTTTTGATCTATCCACCTTAATCCCATCTCCTGAAATATGATGTCCTAAAACAATCCCTTCAGAAAACATCATAAAGCATTTTTCATGGCTTAATGAAAGGTTTGTTTCTTTACATCTTATAAGAACTTTTTCCAAATTTTCTAATGCCTCTTCAAATGAATTACCATAAACCGTAAAATCATCCATATAAACCTCTACACAATCATGGATTAGATCAGAAAAAATTCCTAGTACTGCTCTTTGGAATGTTGCGGGTGCATTACATAACCCAAAAGGAAGCACTCGATAGGCAAAAGTCCCCCATGGACAGGTAAATGTGGTCTTATCTTGATCTTCAAGTGCTACTTGAATTTGATTATAGCCACTAAAACCATCCAAAAATGAAAAGTACTTTTTGCCTGCTAATGTGTCTAATACCTGATCGATAAAGGGCAAAGGAAAGTGATCCTTCAAAGTTGCTTTGTTCAATTCCATGTAATCAATGCATACCCTCCATTTGCCATTCTTTTTAGGTACTATAACCAAAGGAGAAACCCATCGGCTATCTGAAATTGGATAAATGAAGTTTACATTGAGTAGTTTTTGGAGCTCTTCTTTCACCATCTCCCTAAGATTTGGATTCATCCTTCTTTGAGGTTGTCTGATTGGTCTACTGTTTTCCTCAATATAGATATGATGGATGCAAGTCTTAGGATCAATACCTTTCATGTCAGTATACTCCCATGCAAATGCAGTAGAATGTTTTTGCAAGATTTTGGTTAGTTCTTCTGGTTGTGACTTTTCCAAATGTTTGTTGATATTCAATGTTTTTCCTGGAAAAATCTGGGAGGAGCTTAGCACAAAAATAAAAATCAGAGTAAAAATAGGACCTGACATCCTTCATTGGGGGCATATGTCCAACAGAACTTACTCAACCAAGGAAGCTTACAACAAATTTTTTCATCAGCAGAACCCAGGACCAACATACCTCATCTGGAAAAAGATATGGAAGGCTAATCAGTGGCCTAAAATAGCCACATTCTTATGGCTGCTCAGTAAATGACACATCCTCACATGGGAGAATATTTTGAAGAGGGGGTTTGTAGGGCCCTCCAGATGCCGTTTATGTCAGGACATCTTGGAAACCATCAACCACCTGTTGGATCAATGTCCTATTGCCAATTTCCCATGGGACATAATAGTTGTCTTATGCCGACGTTCCAACCGCACTAGGGGTAACATAATTAACACCATCAGCAGCTGGTAGGAAAACCCTTACACCAGCACTCTCCTGAATAGATTATGGAAGATCATTCCAGGCATCCTCATCTAGAAAATATGGAAGGAACGAAACAACTGCATCTTTAAGGAAAATGCTTCCACTCTTGATCAATTCTGGGACAGGATCCACAACAACCTCACTGAAACTCTGGCCTTAGACACATGGAGTCAGGAGGACCTCCCCACCTCGACAGCAGAATGCCACATATGGAACAATTGGAAAATGAGTCTAAACACCCCCATGGACATCAATCCCAGAAGCGCTGGTATAACCCCCGCTCCAGAAACATGGTCTCCCACCTTTAATGGCTTCTTCAAATGCAATTTTGATGGAGTGTCCAAAGGAAACCCTGGTAATGCAGGTTTCAGAGGCATTATTAGGAACCCTCGAGGAGATCCTCTTAGAATCTATTATGGGAACATAGGATGGGATAATAATAATTCGGTGGAGCTGGAAGGGCTAATACAGGGTATATAAATTGCCATCGAATTTAACTACTTCCCTCTGGAAATGGAGGGAGACTCGCAAATCATAATGATGGCTGCCACAAGAATCCTCCAAGGTACATCTTCCTCAAAAGTTTCCAACAGCAGGAGATTTTCCCATAAGCTCAAGGTGTTGGAATTGCTGCTTCACAACCATAGAGCCATCACTTTTGGTCACGTTCGTAGGAAAGCCAACTCTGTTGCGGAACTTCTGGTGAACAAAGGGGTGGAAAGCAACTGTGAGCTGCATCAATCCATCCTTACTAAGGTTGAGGAGGAATCTCTCAGATAGGATTGTCTCACTCTTATTCAGAAGGATCAGCACCCCCTAGATGTGGGTGACAGAATTGAAATGCTTGACAATCACATCCCACTCTCCCCGGATAATGGAGATCTCCTATGCAGAGCCTCATATTCTGTGGATCCATATATCATTAGCCACTTGCACGAGACTCAAAGAACCAGAAATGACGTCGAGAGGATGGGAACTGCGTCACCATGCCCTGAGCATCACCTCGCATCTATCACCATTAATGTCCATCATGATTAACCTGTATTGTAACCACACCCCTTCCCTCGAGCCTACTCAGGTTCTCAATCATAGCACGCAGATGCGTGCGAAGCCTACTCATTGCTATCCTCATCGCACCCATCCCTGCCCATTTAAAAATATGAGCTATCTACCCCTCTCATTACTCAGTCTGTTATCTTGGCCTTTCGCCCCCCTAACTCTGCTCTGGTTTCTCACTGAATTCAAAAGGCTGCGAAGCTCCACTCTTAACGTAGTGCGGTGTAGTCTCCTTTGGGTTGTCGCACTCCTTCCTGCGCATCTACCCCCCAGATATTTCTTCCCCCTAAGCCCCAATGCTGCTTGTCCTTGTGTGTTACCTTTTCTCCTGAACTGCTCCCCCTGTCTCAGTGCGCAATGGGTCAAAGACTTCATCAATGCACTATCCGCGGAGGTCAGAGATGGGCTCTCCCTAGCCGTTATCATCATGGCAAGGATAATCATCTCGAGTCGATAGAAGGCTCGTCTTCCAACACTTTTGCGAGTCAGAGTCCTGATCCTGAGCAGCGTGCAGAAGCCTCTAGGCATGCTGCACAGAGAGGAGGACACAGTTCGAGGAAGTCCACCATCTCTCCCCAGACGCACCCTCAGCAACGCAAAACTGACCCTCTACCGGCTTCGGAGAAGGATGATGAGGACACGGACATCTGGGTCAAGGACCCCGATGGAATCTGGACGCGTGTTCTCGACGGTGTAGACCCGGACTCCCCCATCCTTTGCGCACCGGTGGGAAATCCCAGGCATACAGTGGCAGATGCGGAGGCTTGCCCCATTGAGGAGGAGGCCCCCAACAATGATGGTGAAGATGATAAGTGAAGTCTGCGCAGCAGCACAGTTCTCATATGTTTTTTGTCATGCTCGCCCACAGTGATTTTCTGCTACCGTTTACTTTGTGTTTCTTAGATATGTCAGCACTACTGCACATAATGTATTTCTCGGTTTTAAGTTTTTTTGGGCTGGTTTCCTCCCCCGAGGCAGCCCAGAAATAGTGTTACAAAGGCTAGGATCGGCTAAGCACAACTTTCCAACCCAGCCTGTAGCATATGTAACTTTATGTTTTCGAAATTAATAGAATAGCCCAACTTACCAAAAAAAAAACACTCCTTTTTTCCACAAATCCATGATTCAGCATCGACAACATAATCATATATTCTCTCTTAAAAATGGATAAGGGAACCGATTGGTTCAACATGAGGAAATGGAAGATCTAATAGCTAATCACTTCCAATCCTTGCTCTTTGAACCCACACATGATCATCTCATCTTCAGAGATCAAAATTTGGCCCTCATGCATGTGGTAACTTTGGAGGAAATAAAGGATCTTGTCAAGGGCATAGTCGAACACAAAGCACCTGGGCCAGATGGTTTCGCGGCTGAATTCTACCAAGCCTCCTAGAGCTTCATTGGGAAACATATCTTGGAAGTGGTGGAGGAGTCTCGGCGAAATCGGAAGGTAATTTCTGGTCTCAATTCTACTTTCATTGTTTTAATCCCTAAAAAATCCAAATCTGAAGACCCTTAGGGGTTTAGGCCTATTTATTTATCAATGTTATTTACAATATTACTTCCACGGTTATTGTTAAACGTTTTAAGCCTCTTCTTCCTAAACTTATCTCACCTGAACAAACAGGTTTCGTGGAAGGCTTCCAAATCCTTGATGGGATTATCACCTCTCAATAAATTGTTCACTCCCTGAAGAAACTTAAAACACCGGGCATGATGATAAAATTGGACCTCTCCAAATCTTATGATTGTCTTTGCTGGACTTATCTTATTATCATCCTCAAATATTTTGGTTTTGGTCATCGGTGGATCAATTGGATCTTTCCCTAACATCATGTCTTTTATTCTCCATTTTTCTCAATCGTTCTCCCTCTAGACCCTTCAATCCCTCTCGAGGATTAGGATAGGGTGACTCAGTTTCCCCTTTCCTCTTTATTCTAGCTGCTGAATGATTGGGAATATATCTAATATATACAATTCTTTCATCTCAAATTAAAGGCCTTTGACCATGGGACAATAACCTCCCCATTACCCATCAGCAATCCGTGGATGATATCATATTATTCTATCAAGTCTCTCTGAGGGAAGCTAGGAGAATCAAAGAAATATTGTGTGACTTTATGGCAGCCTCGAGTACCTTGGTGAATAATGAAAATTCTAGCATCTTATTTTTCAACACCTCGGTGAATATCCAATCCTTTTTGGAACGACTGCTAGGATTTGGAATCAACTCATTACCCATTAAATATTTGGGCATGCCCTTGGCATTCAATTATTTAAAAAATTCCTATTGGCAGTCTCTTCTCCAAATTTCCTATTGGCAGTCTCTTCCTATTTTATCTAGGTTGAATTGATTTAGTTTTAGAGTTGGTAGTTTCAATTCCTCCAAGTTTGACCTACATTTTTATTTTTCAAAATTGTTGCATTTTTATGTCAAGGAGAATTGACCCTACGACCTTCCATTATCATTAGCAAGGTGGTTTAAATATAGGAACTTGACCAATTGAGCTAACCCTCAAGTCATTTGTTAGTATTTATTTTGGGTCTAAACATATTAATCTGAGTTTCATCTATTTTAAACTTTTTATGTTTTTTATTTTATATGTGTATATTTTTTAATTAGTTTTTTTCCAACAATTTGTTAGAAAGATAGAAGTACAGTTGGAATTGTAGATTTAAGTGGTTGAAATTGCACAATTAAAATTTTTAGAGATTTTTTTAAATATTCAAAAATGAAATTTTAACCAGTAAACCATGAAAAAATTTCATTTCGCTAACAATCACAAAACTAAATTCTTATAATAGTGTCTAAAATAAATAAAAAATTTAAACTTGTTATTTTACAATGTACTAAGTCATTAAAGCCTTAAGGGTTAGCTCAATTGGTAGAGTTCAAATAGTTAAAGAAACTTGACTTGCTAATGGAAGGTCACAACATCAATTCTATTTCTCTTTAATGCTCTTGGGGCTAGGCTTTGCATGGGATATGATCATAATGACCATCGTTCAAGCCATTAATAGTAACATGAGTCATTTTCATGTAGACACCAAAAGGACTTGAACCACTACATACAAGGTATTTTCAAGGTTGAAGTTAGTAAGGGTAAATCATTTAGCCTCTACCAAGTTCTTGTGAGTGGAAGGTGTATGGATTTTGGGTTGTAGGTTATCTATCTATAATTACAAACCATTAATAATAACATGAGTGTTTTCATGCAGGCACCAAAAGGACTTGAACCAGACATACAAGGTATTTTCAATGTTAAATTTAGTAAGGGTAAGTCCTTTAGTCTCTATGAAGTGCTTGTGAGTGGAAGGTGTAGGGATTTTGGGTTGTAGGTTGTCTATCTATAATTTTATGAGATTGAGGTGAGGCATAAAATGATTTTTTTTTTTTCAAGTAGTAATCTTTTCATATGGAGTGTCTTAACAATGCACCCATTCATCATCAATCCAAAGCTCAATAGGGTTATTCATTTCTTTTTGTGGGATTTAGATAAATAAATAAATTAATTAACTATGTATTTATGAAAATAAAAAGTAAGAGAAATTTCTCATGACATTTGAAATGACCAATAATTGAATAATAATATAATAATTGAAAAATAATGTGTGTATTGAGAAAAGGTCAATAAAAGATATATAGTTTCTTTAAATACCAACAAGGGGCGGAAATGTGAAGTTGGGTTACACTTTTGTGAGAATCGGGGTTGGAAATTTTTTTCGGCAATAGTTCGGCCGAACTATTGGATAGTTTGGCCGAACTTTATGAGAAATTTCGGCTGAACTCATTCTTCCGTTTAGATTGACGGCACACTGACGGCGTGGGCAAACGGAATTTTTGTCGGAGATGGGAAAACAGGCAACAAAAGTTCGGCCGAACTTTTAATCCTAAAATAGTTTGGCCGAACTAGTTCTTATAAATATATTGCCCGCGAAGTTCATTTGTTTCTCACGTCTTTGTTTCTTTGCTCTGTTTCTTCGCGCGTTTTTTTGTTTTTGTTCTGTTCGTTGAATTGTTGTGGCACTGCTGTTGGTCTGGGGCTGATTCCGTCCGCTCTATTGGTGATTATCTGCGGCGACGTCAAGCGAACTACCAGGTAAGATCAAGTTGCTGATTCTCCACCTGTGCATGGAAGTTTAGATCAAGTTGAAATGTAATTATGGGTTCTTTCTGTTGCTGATTCTCCACCTGTGCATGGAAGTTTAGATAAAGTTGAAATGTAATTCTGGGTTTATTTGGCTCTGGATGCAATGTTTTTTTTCTTTGGATGTAATTCCGGATTTTTTGAGACATCTACAGTACTAACTTCTGTAATAATTGTCCTCACAACGCTGTAATCATTCTCTTCACATGGCTCGTGTTAACACTTACAAAAACTGGGATCTCTTTGTGGAAAAATTCACAATTATATGCACAAGCTTTCTATCCACGTTGTATAGGCTATTGTTTCTCCTCCACCTCTGCACCTTTATCAATGGGATTCACATTCTTGACAATCTCTTATTTTACAAAGGAAAATTGTCATATTGTTGTACCTTATAGCTGAATTTTTCCATCCATGCTACAAGTCTACACCCAGTTTTGAACCTACACCCATGCAACATGGTGTTAGATTTCGTTATATCCACTCTAATTGTGTCCTTTTTCTCCCCATTATATGCACTTAATTTGTGTCCTTTTTTCCCCAATTATGAAGACACCAGATACCTTGAATGTTGCTAGGTTCTTAGCTTCAAAATTATTTTCATTTTAAACATATGTTACGCAACATGATACATTGAAATCTGCATTAATTATTCATTACCAATTATGGTGAAAATCACCAAGTTCCATTAGTACTAATTAAGCCTACTGCATGTCATGCCAAGTCCAAAATGTTCTTTTTTTTCATATAAATTGTTTTCGACAGCTTTGGTATCACTAATGTCTTGCTTGTTAAGATGATGCTTGGATGCCTAAGTCAGTCCCACATATTTGAGGGCAATTTTGAAAAAATAACCTTGTTGAAATGAAAAAACCTCGTTGAAACATAAAATTTCCACTTTGTGCCCTCTCTTGAATCACAAGTTCTAGGGATTTCCCTTGTAAGAAGTAACCCTGGGCTTCAGGGGAGTCCATTAGATTTGGGGGTTCACTTGCGTATATAGGGATTTCCTTTTCTATGTTAACTTTGGACTGTTATTGCAAATGCGCCTTTGGGAATTCTTGGTTTTAATTTGAGTTGATTGGTGTTATGTAGAATTCAAGGCACTCATTGCTATAAAATTTTTGTCTTTACAACCAAGTGGGAATGAGAATCCCCAAAATTCCAAACAAAGAATCTATGCTGTTAATTATGCTTTAAATTTCATTACCTTTTGTTGTAGGGTGTATGTTGAATTTCTAGTATTATGATATGCATTCGGTTGCTGCAGTTGTTACTGTTCGTGTGGATCCATCAATTTCATCTACTCTAGCTGATTCTCGCCTTGTGCATGGAAGTTTACCACCACTGTTAAGCTTATGTTGTTACTGAGCCTTCTCTCGATTCCTCAACGCTGGAATGTGCAACCTTTACTATTTTTTGTAATCGCTCATGGTGTGGATAGACTGTAGCTAAATGGCCATAATTAGGCATATGAGGGTGAAGGGAACTTTGTTTTACAAGAATAATGATTGAACTAGAATGATCTACTACTGTAATGTGACTACATATTGTTTTTTTTGGATGTATTTATGTATGAGACAGAATCTGATCTTTTATACTTGATAACCTGTTATGGGTACATCAAGAGGATTTTGTATATGAACTGTTATCAATATATGAAACAGGGTTTTTTCTCCTTTGAAAAAAGAGTTGAAATCATTCTAAATTCACATATGTTCAGTGGTGTCACCGTTTCACTTCCGATATTATGTTGCTTACCTTGATGAACATGTGGAACTCTACTGGGAGGCCTCTCTGTTTTTTTACTCTTTGCTCATACTGTCAAAGGCCGTTATATGTTATATGGGCTAGACTGTATAGTTATTAGACTACATACCTTCATATAGAACTTGCAAATAGTATGATGGAAACCAAACATAATAATGTATTAGGACTTCACAACTTGCTAATTAGTTATTAGACTACATATCTTCATATAGAACTTGCAAATAGCATGATGGAAGTGTGAACTTGCAAATAGTATGGTGGAAATGTGGATCTCACGACTCTTCATGATTAATGCTTCTAGAAACCAAACATAATAATGTATTAGGAAATTCTCCTTTAACTTGCAAATAGCATGGTCGAAATGTGGATCTCATGACTCTTCATGATTAATGCTTCTAGAAACCAAACATAATTTATTGTATTAGGACATTGTTGGAAATATGATGCAGAGTGTTGTCCTTGATGGCAACCCACTGAATGAAGATGAAGACATGTGACTGTTGACATGTGTTGTCCTTGATGGAAAACCACCTGATGAAGTTACTCTTGTCTTGATGGACTTGGTAAATGATGTTTGTTAGCAATATGATGATGAATGTTGTCCTTGAAAGGCAACCCTCTTGATGACGATAATGGCAACTTACTTGATAAAGTTGTGCTTGATAGAATATGTTCTTGATGAAGTAAATCTGTTGTATCTACAGTGAGTATAGAAGGGAATGAAGAAAGAAATTCAGTTTGTGCCAGATCTATGATAAAAGAGTATGTCTCAAGGAATACGCGGATCTGTCAAGGGGAAGTCGCGTATGCACGCGGAAATAAACGTTCCAAGTCGCGTATGGGCAAAAGCGCTCAAAAAGTGCAAAACCAGGGGTAACCACCATGGTATTGACCCATTGTATTGGGTAATGATTCGTCTAAATGACCCTATCCAATGTAGTTTTGGGCTCATGGTATTGTTTTGGCTCATGGTATTGAAAAAGGGGCTCATGGTATTGAAGAAGGATAAACCTATATAAAGAGAAGAAATTCATTGTGCAAATCATGAGTGTGGGTGCAAGATGTCTGAGCTTGAATGAATACTTCTCTCTGAAGTAGATCTGAATGGAAAGGGTTACACTTGAAGATAAATCTGAATGCATGATGCACCAATGATGAAGAAGGGGATCTAGATCTGAATTGCACTTGTATCTACTAGATCTGCTGATGGAAGACTTAGATCTGAATTGAGGCGAACATCTGTCTGAAGTAAAAGGGTAAATCTGAACTGAACATCTGATCTGAAGAAGTATGCTGCTCTATAATGATTGAAGATCTATACGCTACTTCGCCGCAGAGGAAGTGCGTATATACGCGGCTTCGCTGAAGATAAAGCGCGTATGCACAATGAAATATGTACTGAGGTATACGCTGGTTGATGTGGACGAAAGCGCGTATATACGCGACATCAGTGAAGTGAAAGCGCGTATTCAAACTAGGGTTTGCTGAAGCATGGGGTATGAATCATCTGATCTGTTCTGCTGTATTACTGTTATCTGATCTGTGTTGTCCGAATTGATAAGTACCTGTTGGTGATGTATGTTTGAGCTTAAATGTATTGAAAGGGTCCAGTCTGAAAATATGATGAAATGTGGCCTGCAAGTGGTGTTCTATTGAAGTTGTTGGATCCAGTGTGAAAATTGATGAAACGTGGTCCAAGGTGGTGCTGAAGGTTGTAGCCTTCAGTCAGGGGGTTGTAGCTCCCTTCCAGGAGAGGCTGGTAAACGAGATCGGGGGTCGTAGCTCCCTTCCAGGAGAGGCTGGTAAACGAGTCAGGGGGTTGGAGCTCCCTTCCAGGAGAGGCTGGTAAACGAGCGCAGGTGGGTGCCTGCGTGCTGGTAGAGTCTGCACCAGCACATATGTTGTAAGATGTTTTCTCTATAATAAAATATTTAAGGCTGAGCAACTGCAGCGGTGGTTTTCTCCCGACTTGGGTTTCCACCTAAAAATCCTGGTGTTCATATGTGATGCTTTGTGTGATGGTTTATTCTGTTCTTACTGCACATGTTTACTGTTTATAGAACATCTAATGAATGAATGATGGAATGATATAAGTGAAGAACTAATGGCATAATTAGATCTCTGAGCATACGCGAGTTTTATGAAGGATATCCGCGTGTATACGCTACTTGGCTTCATCAAAGTAGCGTATGGGTTTTAAGGAATGAAAAAGTAAAAAGTTTTGAATATGCAGTAAATACTGATTCACCCCCCCCTCTCAGTATTTTTCCCAAAAATTGGTATCAGAGGAGGGTCCTTGTGCAGAAGCTTGATCGCTTGAAGGAGATCCGTCGCAATGGGAAGTCAAGAAGGAGTGATGTCTATAAAGCCACCTCTATTCAATGGAAGCAATCTGATATTCTGGAAGGTACGAACAAAAGCATATTTGCAAAGTCTTGGTGCAGATGTATGGGCAATCGTGGAAGAAGGTTATCAATACCCAACAAGTATTCCTACTGATGCAGCAGAAAGGAAGAAGTATGAAATCAATGCCAAAGCAGTGAATGTCTTATTAGGAAGCATGTCTGAATCAGAATTTGCTAAAGTGATGCAACTACATTCAACAAAAGAAATATGGGACAAAATCATTCTGAGCTATGAAGGAGATACAAAGGTAAAAAGTGCAAAACTCCAAACTCTTAGAATCGAATATGAAAATTTGAAGATGCATAGTGATGAAAGTGTTGCCAGTTTCTTTCTTCGTCTAGATGATATTGTAAATCGGATGAGAAATTTGGGTGAAACCATAAGCGATACTACTCTGGTGGAAAAAGTCTTAAGATCCTTGACTTCAAAATTTGACTCTAAAGTTTCAGCTATTGAAGAAAGGCAAGATCTGCAAACTCTTACTATTGTTCAATTACATGGTACTCTGACTGCTTTTGAAATGAGACAAGGAGGTCCTTCTCAAATAAGAGAAGCTTCTTTTAAGGCATCTACAAAAGGAAAGGAAAAGGAAGTTGTCAAAGAATCCAGCTATATATCTGATGAAGAAGAAGCGAATTTCGTGAGAAAGCTCCAACTGGGTACTGGAAGATTCAAAGGTAAGCTTCCATTCAAATGTTTTGAGTGTGGAAAAGTTGGTCACTATGCTGCTAAATGTCCTTATAGAGAAAAACATGGTAAAGGGAAACAATTTGAAAAAAGAAAGAGTTATTATGCAAAAGAAGATGATGATGAAGTGTCCAGTGAAGATGAAGAAGATTCTGACCAAGATCTGAAAGTGCTCATGGCTAAGAAGAAAAAGAAGAAGGCTACTCGAAACAAGAAGATACCTCAGAAATCATGTATAGCAAAAATTGAAGAAGATGAACCAGGTATTAATCATTGTTCTTGTCTCTTACTTAATTGCATGTGCAAAGATTATGACAGTGAAAGTGACAGTATGGATCCAGAAGTTTCTGACGAAGCTCTACAAATACTCATGGCAAAGAAGGAAAAGAAGAAGGCCACTTGTAATACTCTTCTTTGTGCAAACAATAGTGAAGATAGTAAAGTTATGGAAGCTATCAAGATCAAAGTTGAAGAACAACAAAAGGAAATTGATAAGAAAGATTCTACCTACAAAGAGATGATCTCTCAAATGAAAGATCAAATAGAAATGTTGAATGGACAGGTGGACAAGTATCAAAGGTTTCATACTTATGCATCAAATCAAATTAAAGAACTAGAAGCAGAAATCAACGATCTAAATGCAGATCTCGAAAAATCAAGCAAGAAGAATGAAGGACTTGAAGCTGCAATCATCTTTCTACAAACAGATCTTGAAGCATCAAATAAGAAGAATGAAGAACCTCTATCATTTGAAAAGGAAGCCCTTGAAGCAGAAATCATCTCTCTCAAAGAAGATCTGAAAAAATCAAATAAGAAGAATGAAGAGCTACAACAAACATGTGAAGAAAACGAAGATTGGTTGAAAGAAGAGATTCTAAATCTGAAGGATCAAGTAGAAGATGGAAAAAGGAAAGAAGAAAGCATGACAAAGCAATGTCAAGCCTTGGAGGTTGAGGTAAACATTCTCAAAGGTAAATTAGAAGAAAAGGTTAAAATTTTGAGGTTTCAAGATAGTACTAATATCTTGGACAATATTCTGAGTAATCAAAGGTCTCCTGCTATCAAACTTGGTCTTGGTTTCCATGAAACTGTTAAAGGAGAATCTAGCTCACAAGGAAGTGCTAAAAATTCAGAGGAAGTCAATATAAAACCTGAAGTGTTGAAAGAGTCAAAAGATCAACCAAAAATCATGAATTCTCAAAGGAATTCATTCAAGAACTTTGAATGTTTTAAATGTCATAACTATGGGCATGTTGCAGCAAATTGCAGAAGCAGAACAATTCAGCCACAAACAAACAGATTCTATTCAGAAAGGTACTTTGGTTTCTTCAAGGGATATTGTTTTTCATGTAACAAGTATGGACATAAAGCAGCTGATTGTAAAAGGAGGAAGATTAGAAATACTCATTATGATTCTTATACTTATTTCTCTGGACACATGAGATGTTATTCTTATACAACATAATCATTGACATGTGAAGAGAATGCGAGTCCAGGTGTGGAGCCTAAATGGACCAGCTTCCGGCACACAAAAGAAAGATCAAACAAATCTGGAAAAAGATGGAGGACCGATCAGAAACGTAGGATTATTGAGCCTACTGCAGTCATCCGCTTCTGAAGCTTACTTCTCTGATTGACTGCAGGAATGATGTGGGATACATTATGAGATTTAGTAATGTATCATCACAAGGGGAGCAATGTATGATGTCTCTCATGGTTGATTTGATTATTCTGGTTATGTTTACTTCTGACAGCACATCTGATGTGGAAAGGACAGGTACAGGAGGTACAAGCTCAGGAGGAAATGAAGGAAGATGAAAATTTTCTATGCTTCACTTTCCATACGCGGGTTCTATGAAACAAAGTCGCATATACACGCGAGTTCCAGCTGACACAGCCGCGTATGCATTGATGATGAGAAAATTTATCTGATAGCTGAAGATCTGGAGCAGAGGTCCAGGGGGAGCATCAGTTTGACTGCTGATGATTGCACTGTTAGCATTATTCTGGTTATACTCATGATAATGAAATGATACATGGGTTCTTGTGTTGAAGATTATGGATGAAGCCTGGTTGCTTTATGATGAAGAGCATTCGTTGTTGAGATGAAAGTCTTATAATTCAGAAATGAGACTTTGAGCCCTGGTTGTTGATAAGTATCTTTTGTACTCACACATGGATGAGTTGGATGTCATTTGTTTCAGATCATGCAGAGTTTGTTACTATGGTTGAGATATCATTTGTCTACATATGTTACTTCATGTTAGATCTTGAAGATCTTGATGATATTGGACCACATGGATGATTACTTGACACCTATGTGAAGATGTTGGAAAGATTGTATTGAAGCTGCAAAGAATCTGAAGAATTGGTCACTATTATGCTACAACCATTGGATGACTCTTGAAGACACAACTACATTGTCCTATCTGTCTGCCCTCACTTGTTCCAGGGAAGCATTGAATTTCACAGACAGAAGCTGGGAGTGTTCTCTGCCAGTCAAAAGAACAAATCTGCATAAAATTTAGAAGATGGTAGTGGATACGCGGGTTTCATGAAACACAGTCGCGTATATACGCGAGTTACTGCACAGAAAACCGCGTATGTCTGATTGCTGACATTTTTCAGTTTGGAGTCAGCTCTCCTCAGCACAGCTGCAGTGCTGTTTGGTATCTCTGATACTTTTTGGTATCTCTGGTGGTGTTCCAGTTCTCATAATTCTATTTCTAAGGTCTTGATAAAGATGCCTTTATTATTTGTTGGTAAAAGTGTTCAGGATGCACAAACTAAGGGGGAGCCTTAGTCATATGAGAAGGATGCGTGGATGCACAGATTCAGGGGGAGCATTAGCGTTGCTGAGTATAATGCATTATTGGCATTATGATGGTTCTGAAATATGTTCTCTTTCTTGAGGACTTTCTGGTGTTGGTCATAAATGGTCATATTTATATTCTAATGAAAAGGTCATGTTGAGACCCATGATGTAAAATTGTAAATTTCAGTCATGTAAGGACTTGTAAAAATTTGTAAACCCACTTGGTTGGGTAGCTGAGTCTTATATGTAAATCTACTTGGATGGATCTTTGATGTAAGTATGAGTCATTGGTGATAGGAATTTCATAAATTCATGTACTTCATTGGAAAATATGTTTGAAGATCCAGCATGAACTCAGGGGGAGCTTGGTCACTTCAGTATATATCAGATCTGCAGAACGCTTCTTCCACATGTGGAGAAAAAGGGGGAGAATATGTTGGCTTTGGTCCGCCCTTTGCCCTTGATGTCAAAGGGGGAGAGTGACATGGTGTTTGAATGAAGAATGGTGTCAAAATGGAGAAAGTGACATGGTGTCTTTGTTTTCTTAATGTACCTATCTGTTGTGGTAACCAAACACCATCGTGGTTGCCATCAAGTCCAAAGGGGGAGATTGTTGGAAATATGATGCAGAGTGTTGTCCTTGATGGCAACCCACTGAATGAAGATGAAGACATGCGACTGTTGACATGTGTTGACCTTGATGGAAATCCACCTGATGAAGTTATTCTTGATGTGATGGACTTGGTAAATGATGTTTGTTAGCAATATGATGATGAATGTTGTCCTTGAAAGGCAACCCTCTTGATGAAGATAATGGCAACTCTTGATAAGGATTGTATGAATGAAATATATATTCTTGATAAATAAATATCTAGCCATCTTCGATGAGTACGAAGAAGAAAGTGAAAGAAATTCGGTTTAATATGATTCTATGATGAAAAGAGTATGTCTCAAGGCATACGCGGAATTGTCTAGGAGAAGTCGCGTATGCACGCGGGAAAGAACGTTCCAAGTCTCGTATGGGAAAAAGCGCTCAAAAAGTGCAAAACCGGGGGTAACCACCATGGTATTGACCCATTGTATTGGGTAATGATTCGTCTAAATGACCCCGTCCAGGAATACCATCGGAAGTAATGTAGTTTTAGGCTCATGGTATTGTTTTGGCTCATGGTATTGGAAAAGGGGCCCGTGGTATTGAAAAAGGATAAACCTATATAAGGAGAAGAAATTCATTGTGCAAATCATGAGTGTGGGTGCAAGATGTCTGAGCTTGAATGAATACTTCTCTACGAAGTAGATCTGAATGGAAAGGGTTACATGAAGATAAATGCGAATGCATGATGCACCAATGATGAAGAAGGGGATCTAGATACGAATTGCACTTGTATCTACTAGATCTATTGATGGAAGGCTTAGATCTGAATTGAGGCGAACATCTGTCTGAAGTAAAAGGGTAAATCTGAACTGAACATCTGATCTGAAGAAGTATGCTGCTCTATAATGATTGAAGATCTATACGCTACTTCGCCGCAGAGGAAGCGCGTATATACGCGGCTTCGATGAAGAGAAAGCGCGTATGCGCAATGAAATATGTACTGAGGTATACGCTGGTTGATGTGGACGAAAGCGCGTATATACGCGACATCAGTGAAGTGAAAGCGCGTATGCAAACTAGGGTTTGCTGAAGCATGGGGTATGAATCATCTGATCTGTTCTGCTGTATTATTGTTATCTGATCTGTGATGTCTGAATTGATAAGTACCTGTTGGTGATGTATGATTGAGCTTAAAAATGTGGAAAGGGTCCAGTCTGAAAATATGATGAAACGTGGCATGCAAGTTGTGTTCTATTGAAGTTGTTGGATCCAGTGTGAAAATTGATGAAACGTGGTCCAAGGTGGTGCTGAGGGTTGTAGCCTTCAGTCAGGGGGTTGTAGCTCCCTTCCAGGTGAGGCTGGTAAACGAGAGCAGGGGGTCGTAGCTCCCTTCCGGGAGAGGCTGGTAAACGAGTCAGGGGGTTGGAGCTCCCTTCCAGGAGAGGCTGGTAAACGAGCGCAGGTGGGTGCCTGCGTGCTGGTCAAGTCTGCGCCAGCACATATATTGTAAGATGTTTTCTCTATAATAAAATATTGAAGGCTGAGCAACTGCAGCGGTGGTTTTCTCCCGACTTGGGTTTCCACCTAAAAATCCTGGTGTTCATGTGTGATGCTTTGTGTGATGGTTTTATTCTGTTCTTACTGCACATGTTTACTGTTTATAGAACATCTAATGAATGAATGATGGAATGATATAAGTGAAGAACTAATGGCATAATTAGATCTCTGTGTATACGCGAGTTTTATGAAGGATATCCGCGTGTATACGCTACTTGGCTTCATCAAAGTAGCGTATGGGTTTTAAGGAATGAAAAAGTAAAAAGTTTTGAATATGCAGTAAATACTGATTCACCCCCCCATCTCAGTATTTTTCCCAACAGACATAATTTAATGTATTAGGACATGCTCCTTTAGGCTTGGTGGAGTTACCTTTGCTTTTTATTTCTCTCTTACAGACACGTATATATATGAAGATATGATCCCATTTTCTTTTTTATTCATAGATCAAATTTCATTTAAATACAAGACTTATCATAATGTACAATGATTCATTCCATATTATTCATAAATTTTTTCATTAAAAAATGAACCCTTTAAATGATGAACCTAGTTAATGCTTCTTCTTCATGAAGAAGACTACTTGATCTTTCAATTTGAATTTGATGATGGTCCTTTGTTATCTTTATTGAATACTTCAAATTATTGACACAATCATATGCTTCTTGTTACTCTTTTTATTCCTTCCTTATATATCATTCTCCCCCTTAGATATTGTGTACTCTCGCACATAGAGATTGCACTCAATTTTGATGGTCCTTTGTTATCTTTCTTTACCTCAAATTATTGACACTTGATCATATAGATATCATATAGAAATTGCACTCAATTTTGATGGTCCTTTGTTATCTTTCTTGACTACTTCAAAACTACAAATTATTGACACTTGATCATATAGATATTGCACTCAATTTTGATGGTCCTTTGTTATCTTTCTTGACTACTTCAAATTATTGACACAATCATATGCTTTTTCTTACTCCTTTTAGTCCTTCCTTATATCTATTCTCCCCCTTATATATTATGTACTCTCCCACATAGATATTGCACTCAATTTCATAGGCTCTTCTTTTGAAGTCAAATATATTGTATTCTCCCCCTTAGATATTGTGTACTCTCCCACATAGATATTGCACTCAATTTCATAGGCTCTTTTTTTGAAGTCAAATAAGTGACAATAATTTACAAGAACTATCCCTAATTTGTTTCTCACATGTTCAAATGGTTATCTAACAAGATAATTTACAAGAACTATTCCTAATTTGTTTCTCACATATTCAAATGCTTCTCTAACAAGAGGCTTTGTGGGTATGTATTCCATCTTCACTATTTTCTCAAAGACTTGTTGTGTGAGGAAGTGGTACTTTATGATGATATGTAAATAGTGATTGAAGGAAGTAGAATATTTTATTTTTGAAATTATTATTACACTTCTATTAAAACACTTAATAGATATATAGATTTACCTTAATATCTTGTAGAGCCCATTTCATCCAAAACACTAAAAAATAAATTTACCTTACCTTAATATCTTGTAGAGCCCATTTCATCCAAAACACTCAAAAATAAATTTACCTTAATATCTTGTAGAGCCCATTTCATCCAAAACACTAAAAAATAAGTAACTACTATGTACATTCCACTTCTACTCACTCAAAAAGAAATTTACCTTAATATCTTGTAGAGCCCATTTCATCAAAAACACTCAAAAAGAAGTAACAAACTACTATGTATTCCACTTCTACTCTCTCAAAAAGAAATTTACCTTAATATCTAGTAGAGCCCATTTCATCCAAAACACTCAAAAAGAAGTAACAAACTACTATGTATTCCACTTCTACTCACTCAAAAAGAAATTTACCTTAATATCTTGTAGAGCCCATTTCATCCAAAACACTCAAAAAGAAGTAACTACTATGTATTCCACTTCTACTCTAGGTAGAGAAAGTAACGACTCTTTCTTGCTTAACCATTAAACCAAAGACTCTTCTAAGTAGAATTATACATTGTCCACTTGTACTTTTCACAAGCCTAGTTGAATCTCTATATGTTGTCAATGTAAATTTCTACTAGTAAATTTGCCAATGTAAATTTCTTAACTTCTACAAGTTCTATAAATTTGTCAATGCAAATTTCTTAACTTCTACAAGTTCTATAGGCAGAGTTTGTAAAGGGCCAGGTAGCCTCTGGATCTCATCTTTTATGAAAGGTGACATATCTAGTAAATTCCCCTACATTCAATCTCTATAATAGATCTGAATAGAAGTTCTTCATTTTAATATCCATAAAACACAACCACTTGAAGTTCTTCATTTTAATATCCATAAAACACAACCACTTTAAGGTAAATTGTGTACATGTGTCATTTCTCCCACAAACTAAAGGCTTCCTCCCATTAATTTTAGATGTCAATTCTACCATAAACTTTTTAAGTCAAACTTTAAGATAAACCATGCACATGTCATTTGCAATAAATGTCAATTTAATATCTAAATTCACATATGTTCAGTGGTGTCATTGTTTCACTTCTGATATTATGTTGCTTATCTTGATGAACAAGTGGAACTCTGTTGGGAGACCTCTTTGTTTTTTGACTCTTTGCTAATACTGTCAAAGGTCGTTATATGTTATATGGGCCATACTGTATAGTTATTAGACTACATATCTTCATATAGAACTTGCAAATAATATGATGGAAACCAAACATAATAATGTATTAGGACATCACAACTTGCTAATTAGTTATTAGACTACATATCTTCATATAGAACTTGCAAATAGCATGATGGAAATGTGAAATTGCAAATAGTATGATGGAAATGTGGATCTCATGACTCTTCATGATTAATGCTTCTAGAAACCAAACATAATAATGTATTAGGACATTCTCCTTTAACTTGCAAATAGTATGGTCGAAATGTGGATCTCATGACTCTTCATGATTAATGCTTCTAGAAACCAAACATAATTTAATGTATTAGGACATGCTCCTTTAGGCTTGGTGGAATTACCTTTGCTTTTTATTTCTCTCTTACACACATATATACATATGAAGAGATGATCCCATTTTCTTTTTTATTCATAGATCAAATGTCATTTAAATACAAGATTTATCATAATGTACAATGATTCATTCCATATTATTCATAATTTTTTTCATTAAAAAATGAACCCTTTAAATGATGAACCTAGTTAATGCTTCTTCTTCATGAAGAAGACTACTTGATCTTTCAATTTGAATTTTATGATGGTCCTTTGTTATCTTTCTTGACTACTTCAAATTATTGACACAATCATATGCTTCTTGTTACTCTTTTTATTCCTTCCTTATATTATATTCTCCCCCTTAGATATTGTGTACTCTCCCACATAGATATTGCACTCAATTTTGATGGTCCTTTGTTATCTTTCTTGACTACTTCAAATTATTGACACAATCATATGCTTTTTGTTACTCTTTCTATTCCTTCCTTATATCTATTCTCCCCCTTAGATATTGTGTACTCTCCCACATAGATGTTGCACTCAATTTCATAGGCTCTTCTTTTGAAGTCAAATATATTGTATTCTCCCCCTTAGATATTGTGTACTCTACCACATAGATATTGCACTCAATTTCATAGGCTCTTTTTTTGAAGTCAAATAAGTGACAATAATTTACAAGAACTATCCCTAATTTGTTTCTCACATGTTCAAATGGTTCTCTAACAAGATAATTTACAAGAACTATTCCTAATTTGTTTCTCACATATTCAAATGCTTCTCTAACAAGAGGCTTTGTGGGTATGTATTCCATCTTCACTATTTTCTCAAAGACTTGTTGTGTGAAGAAGTGGTACTTTATGATGATATGTAAATAGTGATTGAAGGAAGTAGAATATTTTATTTTTGAAATTATTATTACACTTCTATTGAAACACTTAATAGATATATAGATTTACCTTAATATCTTGTAGAGCCCATTTCATCCAAAACACTCAAAAAGAAGTAACTACTATGTATTCCACTTCTACTCACTCAAAAATAAATTTACCTTAATATCTTGTAGAGCCCATTTCATCCAAAACACTCAAAAAGAAGTAACTACTATGTATTCCACTTCTACTCTAGATAGAGAAAGCAACGACTCTTTCTTGCTTAACCATTAAAACAAAGACTCTTCTAAGTAGAATTATACATTGTCCACTTGTACTTTTCACAAGCCTAGTTGAATCTTTATATGTTTTCAATGTAAATTTCTCACAAGTAAATTTGTCAATGTAAATTTCTTAACTTCTACAAGTTCTATAGACAGAGTTTGTAAAGGGCCAGGTAGCCTTTGGATCTCATCTTTTATGAAAGGTGACATATCTAGTAAATGCCCCTACAGAAAATCTCTGGAATAGATCTAAATAGAATTTCTTCATTTTGATATCCATAAAACACAACCACTTTAAGGTAAACTGTGTACATGTGTCATTTCTTCCACAAACTAAAGTCTTCCTCCCATTAATTTTAGATGTGAATTCTAGACAATAAACTTTTTAAGTCAAACTTTAAGATAAACCATGCACATTTCATTTACCTCATGATCTTGTGTCATTTCTCCCATGTCATATATATATATATATATTTTATTGAATTTTTTTTTTCATGGATAAGAAAACCATTAAATATGGTTGAAAAATGGAAATTATGCATAGAAGTTTCTTGCTATCCCAATCTAGGGAAAGCAGTGATTACATATGTACTTTCCAATATTGCGACAAGCAAAGTCGTCCAAAGGAAAATGAATATACCGGGAAGAAAAAAAAACAACGAGGCATATTATATTGGATTGATATAAGGCTTGGGAACAACGATGGAGTATGGATCAAATGGAATTGTAGTTTTCACCAATTCTAAACTTGTGTGCAACCAGATGAATGGTGTGTGCCAAGTTAAGAAGGAGAGGCTAAAAGAACTGCATGGAATAGCAAACAATATTGTTAGCCAATTTCAATTTTTTAGTATAAGGCATTGTACAAATGTGAATAAGATGTTTGTTGATCTATTGCGTGGGGCAATGCCAATTCATGATTCATCTATCAAAGATGAATTAGAATTATACAGAGCAATGCCAATGCAATATTCATCTCTCAAAGATGAATTGGTTTTGAGATGCTCTTCTTCAAAAATTCAAGATTCATCTCTCAAAGATGAATTAGTGTTGAGACGCTCTCCTTCAAAATTTATTGATGGACATTGTAACATATCTTGGATATGTGTGTGTTGTGTACTTCTAAATGCATCTTTTTTAATTACCATGTGATTTTTTCAATTATATACCAAGTGTGCTCCCACCACACCATGTAAAGCGCAACTCAGTGAACTTCACATTTGCAACAAGTGGTGAAATTCACATTTTTATAAAATTAAAATGCGAGGAATTCAACAATTTTTTGTTTAAATGGAGTTTGTTTAAATGCATTTTCACTTTTTTTTAATGACCATGTGTTTTTTTCAATTTTATACCAAGTGTGCTCCCACCATGTAAAGCGCAATTTGGTGAACTTATCATTTTTATAATTTCTTTTTTGCTTAAATTGACTTTCACAAATCAATTAGTGCTTTGAAAGTTGTGTTCTACATAATTTGTGTACACTAAATTACAAACTGATTTTCTGAAATTTATTTTGTGTAAATGTCCACCTATAGATATATATATCATAGAGGATGAATAACGAAAATCAACAGAATCCCATATGGGGGATCAGGGATCGGGGGATGTTCATGGTATTTAAATATAATCTTAAATCTCCATACATGTGTGTACATATGGAATTGATTTTTTATTAACTTTGTGAGTTAAATTAGTTGTTAATAAGTTTCATTTTTTATTTTTTAGGAGCTAAGAAGAGAAGGGTCTCTACTCCATCCATGGAACATGCCCATGGTTCACCCAGTCATGGTATGGTTCACGCAATTTAATCAATGAATATGTACATGTATTTATATGTACACATGAATGTATTTTTCAATTGATTATAAATTCGTATTTGTTTATGAAGCTTCTCTCTCATCTCGAGAGGTTGGTGGTGGTTCAAATCCCCTTAGAGGGCCATCAATGAGTGGTAGCAGGTTGCGTGAAGGTGGTGATATTTATTCCCCCGGAGGCTAATCAACGGCTGGTGGTGCTGGTTCTCAGCAGGGTCGTTCTGGGTCTCAACAGTTTCAGGGTGGAGAAGATGCTAACCAACCACGTCGAGGTTGCCATCAATTTCAATATTTTTTTCATTGAATTTGTACAAATTTGTTTACATGTGTTTTTTCTAATATACAAAATTTCATATATATTGATGCAGAGACAGAAAATGTTCCAAATATTGGTCAAAATAGACGCAGGGCAAAATGCTACATTCAAGAAGAAGGTTGTCTACCCACCACAACTTATCTGGCCGACATTTCTGATATACCATGGGAAACAAACATGGCGCAATGCACCTTACAAAGGTGTGAAAAACTTCATGCAAAATTGCAGAGAGATCTCGTGGCTTTGACTCTACCTGTTGAGAGTCGACAAAGCCTCGAAATAGTTACACATTCATTGGGCGAAATTGTAAATGTGTACAAAAATCTTGGGCCAACGACTGATACATTTGTAGAAGTGATGAGAAAGAGAAAGGAAACAGTAATGGGTCTAGATAAATGGGAGGATGTAAAACAAAAAGTTACAAAAGATGTGGCCAAGTCAATGTTTAATTTCAAGGAAGGGCCAAAAAGAAAAATGTTGAAGGTGCAATATTTCAAGCACCCAAATATAGCTCGCTATTTGTATGATAGGCACCTTGCGGCCTATGGAAGGCTCCCATGGAACGACGAGGTTCCTGTTTATTTTGCACAATTGTTTTACGCAGAATTTTTTTTGGGTATGAAACCCAACTACAATGACCTTCCTTCAAAAAATTTTGGTCCAGGGAAAGGTTGATTGTATGACTGTAAGGGCACTAAGCGAGATGTGGAGTTGCCTCGCCCTGAGCCGCCATTGGTGAGTCGACCTTTTCAGGTCGAAAATCTGCGGTCAGAGATGGATGCGACTTCTCAAATAAGTCGAGAAGCAAGGGATGTCATGATCGACAATGTTTATAGCGGATTGAGTGGAGTCGATGTTTGTCTAAATCGACAAAGAGCATGTGAAAATGCACGTGCCAATTTTGTGTATTGTACAGATGAAGAGATTGACAACATGAATGTTGAAGATCTCCGAATATATGCAAAAAATTGTCGTAATAGTTTTCAAGACCTAATTCTTCATGAGGAAGAGGGCACGGGAACGGTATGTCTTAATGACCTTAGGGTTCAATTATTTTAACATGTATACATGTGTACAATTTGTAATAAATACATGTGTATGTACATGTATACATTTATTTGTATGTACATTAATCTAACAAAAATGTATCATTATATGTTAAAACACCATTTGTAGTTGTCACGCATGATGAATGACGAAAATTTTAATATCACGTTCGAGACCTCTGGTTCAAACAATGCAGATGGGTCTCACCATCAAGATATGTTGGCAAATGTTAGTGTTTTTTAAGTGATATTTTAAAATAAATAATTGTGCACACATGTACATGTATGTATATATAATGATAAAATGTTTTAACAGATTCTGATTCCGTTCGATGTTTTTGGGATAGCAGTACCTTCTTCTTCCTTGGGAGATGTACCTTCTACTTCCTTAGGAGATGAGCCACAAGTATGGACAATTTTTCACTTTTAAAATTTATGTTTAAGTTATATATATATATATATATATATATATATATATATATATATTCCACCTCAAAAATTTCCATTAAAAATTGAGATATATATATATATATCTTGAGTTATTTTAATTTTTTTGAATTTACGTTCCTATAGAAGATTTCTTTAATCCACAGACTCTAGCGACGGAGATAGGAACATCCACACCATTTCAACGATTTTAACAAGTTGTCTAACTTTTTTTTTTTTAATATTATTGAAAATAAGTTTATATATGCACACATGCATTTTCATTTGAAATTTTTTAATATATTTATTTATTTATTTAACTACACATGTATATTGTACAGTTTACCATTGCAGATGTTCCCATGGGGGAGGAACTTGTAGCAGGTGAACAAATGGAGAGGGAACCTCATGAGGTATTGCATGATTTTTTATTTTTTATTTATTTACATGAAGTTCTATATATATTCTCACTCATTTTTAAAACATCAAATTTTAATGTTCAAGTACATGTGCATTGTGCACAGGTTTCCCATGCTTCACATGATAGTGCGCGGATTGAGACCCTAATAGGAAAGATGCTACATCCATCTCTATTTGATGGACATGATTTGTAGATTTGATTTCAAGATTTAGATAGTCTTAAATTTACTTTTTTATATATTATCTAGATGCATTGTCATATATATATATATATAACTTGATACAGTTTGATACTTGTGAGATCTACAATTTTTGGACATATTTTATTACAGTGTTAATATAATTTGTTTTGTTCCAAAAAGTTAAGTTTTGGATGGTTTTAGTATTTTTGGCATGTGAATGTGAAGTACTGTTGTTATATAATTTGTTTGGTTTTTAAAAATTTTAAGTTTTGGATAATTGAACTACTAGTAATGTTGTCATCTATAAATTAATGTTTTGTTTCTATAAATTAATGTTTTGCTTCTGAACTACATTTGGCATGTTATGTAATGATGTGTTATAATTTGTTTTGTATTTAAAATTTAAGTTTTGGATGCTTGAAGTACATTTGGCATGTGAAGTAATGTTGTGATCTATAATTTTTTGTTAAATTAAAAGTTAAGTTTTGGATGGTTTCAATCTACATTTGGCATGTGATATAATGTTAAATGTTTTTATTGGATAGTTGAACTATAATTGGCATGACATGTGAAGTAATGTTATGTATGATATAATCAATTTTTTTTTTAAACTCAAGTTTTGGATGGTTTCAATCTACATTTGGCATGTGATATTTAATGTTTTAATGTTGCACGATATATAATCAAAAAGTTTTTAAAACTTAAGTTTTGGATGGTTTCAATCTACATTAGACACATGTGATATAATGTTAAATGTTTCTATTGGATAGTTGAACTATAATTGGCATGGCATGTGAAGTAATGTTGCACGATATATAATCAAAAAGTTTTTAAAACTTAAGTTTTGGATGGTTTCAATCTACATTTGGCACATGTGATATAATATTAAATGTTTTTATTGGATAGTTGAACTACAATTGGATGGCATGTCAAGTAATGTTGTGATATAATCAAAAAGTTTTTAAAACCCAAGTTTTGGATGGTTGAAGTACATTAATCATGTGAAGTAATGTTGTGATATAATAATAAAAAATTTAAAACTAAGTTTTGGATACCATTTTAATCTACATTTAATGTAAATCCCTTTAATTTTGATTTAATGTTAAATGTTTTGATATAATGTTAAATGTTTTGATCTAAGTTTTTGATGGTTTCAATCTACATTTGGCCTATGGAAGACTCCCATGCGTAGACATCGGATGTGTTGCAGAAGGGGAGGTGGGGGTAGGGGTGAAGAGGAGAGGAGTGCTGGCTCTCACCCATCTCTTTCAATCCATGACACAGGCAGGCACCCTCCTCCAGTAAGCAGTGTCACACAATTTCACTTGACCAGCACCATGGTCAGACCTCAAATTACGGCGACCATTTCTGTCTTTTTTCAGGAGGAGCCCCAAGATGAAGGTGCCTTTGGTTCCAGGAAGCGATGGAGAAAGTCCACCATCCCAACCCATCAGCCCCAAGACACTAGGAAGTCGGCAGCTCTTCCAGTCAAATTCGGCTCGACGAGCTCCAGTAGCCATGGCACAAGCAACGACAGCTCGGCCCGTGTGGAGAAAAAGTTCAAAGACGACTCTGGCTCCTCTTCTGCTTCGGAGAGCTCCTCCCAGCACTCCAAGGGAGTAGCTGATGATCCCGAGGACTACAGTTGTCCAATTGTGGAGGAGAATCCTCTTACGCACATCGATAGCTAGCCTGATGTCTGGTCCTCCTTAGCTTTTTTGAACTTTTGTCATGTTTTGCAATCACTATGCTTCTGAACACTCTATGTCTGCTAGTTTCCCGATTATGGGCAGCCCCTTTTCTCTTTTTTTTATTCAGAACCCCTCTGATTGTTTTGATTTAATAAAAAAGAGTAAAGAATTAGTTATATGTATTTATCCCTTTAATTTTGATTTAATGTTAAATGTTTTGATATACTGTTAAATGTTTTGATCTAAATTTTGGATGGTTTCAATCTACATTTGGCCTATGGAAGACTCCCATGTGAAATATTGTTTTGATTTAATCAGAAAGAGTAAAGAAGTAGTTATATGTAAATCTCTTTAATTTTGATTTAATGTTAAATGTTAAATGTTTTGATCTAAGTTTTGGGTGGTTTCAATCTACATTTGGCCTATGGAAGACTCTCATGTGAAGTATTGTTTTGATTTAATCAAAAAGAGTAAAGAAGTTGTACATTATCCCTTTAATTTTGATTTAATGTTAAATGTTAAATGTTTTGATATAATGTTAAATTTTTTGATCTAACTTTTGGATGGTTTCAATCTACATTTGGCCGAGATGGAAGACTCTCATGTGAAGTATTGTTTTGATTTAATCAAAAAGTTTTTAAAATTCAAGTTTTGGATGGTTGAAGTACATTTGGCATCTTAAGATTTCTTTTGATCTCTACATACTCTTGTTTGAGTGAAAAAATTTCCAATAGGAAGAACATAGCTTTTCAATGCAACTAACCATATCAATTGAGCTCTAATTGAAAAAAAAATTAAAGTGATATTTATGTATTTATCCCTTTAATTTTGATTGGAAATATAAGAAGTACATATATGTTTGTTGAATTCGGGTCAATGTCATTAATGCACTCAAATAGGTAGCCTTGTTGATTTATAAATTGGTAAATTGATGACATTCAGTTAATTTCATTCTAGAACATAGAACATATCCAACCATTGGACAGACAAATTTTGTACTAGATTTTCAATTAGGAATAGAGATGTGGGTCAAATCCCACCAAAAGTCGGAGAAGTGCTCCGAGTCTCTTGTTTGAAAGGAATCTTCGTACAAAAATATATTGTGGATGATTTATTTACATTGTGGATACTTTTTATCAAAAAAGCCCACAAGAAAAATTGGGCACATTTCGTTCGTGTATATATCCAGTACGTGCAACTTTTTTCATCAATGCACATAGAAAAACTACTTTCAGTTAATTGCATTCTAGAACATATATATTGAGTACGTGAATCATTTTTCATCAATGCACATAGTAAAACTACTTGAACAATTAATTGCATTCTAGAACACACACACACACACACACACACACACATATCCAATACATGTAACATTTTTCATCAATGTACATGTATAGAAAAGCTACTTTCAGTTGATACTAGAGCACGTGCATGTACCAAAACAATTTGTACATGTGCAAAAACTTGCAGAAATAACATAAGCAGCTCAATTTTTAGTTGAGTACTAGAAGTTCTAAAACATATTAAATCCAAAGAGAATAAATTGTTGGGCAGTTCAATCAAAAAAATTTCAATGGAATGTCATCTTCAATAATCCATTCATGATCAGATTTGACATTTTCCATTTCTTATTTTTCGATTTTTTCTTTGATTGAACCTCTATCAACTTTATGAGTGATGCACACACCAAGTGACTATATTGACAACTTATGAAATCAGGTTCATAGTCTTCAAAGTAAACAAAATCCCCACTTTGATTAGTTTTTCTGAAAAAATAACCTTTCAGTATAATAGATCCTATTTCATATTGAAATCCGTGATAATTATAGTTTTCTAATAATTTCATTTTTTGTTCACTGCAACACATCAAATAATACTTCACATTTTCATCGTTGTCAATAGGTGCAATTATAAAAAAAACATCTCCTACACAATAAAACAAACTTAACAAAATTATACATATTTAAATTTTTTCTATATCTTTAAATCATTAGAAAGCAATTCAAATGTTACCTTCTCTAACCAGATCAGAAACTCGATCACCATCGGATGATATTGTAGTTTCCTCTGATTGCATTTCTTCAAACATTGCAACAGACATTTTTCCCTTTGTATTTATCTCTGTATGTTTCCAATCGTTTACATACATATTGTTTTCACAAACGTCATTGGATTTTGTGTTGTCTATGCAAACATGACAAAAACAAGAATATTTTCTTTTATCCAATGAAAACACATTTCTGGACGACTTTGTTTTAATTCAATGCAATTTTCGAGTCCCTTTTATTGTTTCAACATCATTTCCAATTCATCTATCTACATCTTCAATCCCAATATGCCAGAAAAACCTTTATATGGAAAATTCAGAGAAGAATGTAAATATGATATCAAAATACATTCAAAGATAATCATTGCACAATAAAATTAGATTTCCAATAAAAATTAAATTGAATGTACCTTCACACTTCCCTTGATGGGTTAGTCTCATGGCTTAGAGCAGCGATGCACCATTGAACAACTTCTTCCGCGTCCACAAGTCGGCTTGCAGAGGGGTTCATTTGATATCTTCGAAGTGCTCATTTTATGCATGCCCCTACACCATCATGTTCTCCTTTTCCATGGCCAGTCTCAAAGAAATTCCAACGATGTTTAATGCATATTTTCTTATGAAGACAACATAACCAAAAGAATGATCATGCAGATTTGAATTGACCTGTGCATCCGTCTGACCATATCTAATGTTTATTGAATGTTATTCCACGATTTTTCAAGGAATCATAAATTTTTCCAAAATAATGTTGTACAAAATATGTATCATGTGTACGATCGTCACTGATATAAAAGTGATATTCTTTAATGATATGTCGATTTTCACTTGTGCTTTCTATATGATCGACGTTTTGTTCAGCATGTCTATATAGAATATGGATGCGCATGGAGACTTGGTCAGAATGACAGTATTCACTCTGAATTTCTTTTTGTGGAACAAATGTGTAGTTTTCTGCAAAACCAATCACTGACAAAATGGTCCCTGGTGGAAAAAATTCATGAGATTTTTTGAATTGCAAGTCTTGCCATCGAGCTCTATGGGAATGCTTGGTGTATTTGTAAATTTCTGCATTAAACTTTCTCAAAAAGTCTATCACAAAAAATTCGTCTTCTCGTAATTCAATTCTTTTAACACTATTTGCAACTTGAATCGATGTATGGATATATTCATATCTCTTCCATTTCACTTTCATGTTGGACAATATTTGATCTTTTATATCAGTACGATATTTTTTTTGAAATTTAGTCAAATTTCCACAATCATCACATTTTTTACCACCAACACATTTCTTTTTGTAAAATAGTTCATCGCTTTCTCTTTCACATAGAATTTGAGATATGAAATCACGGATAGTGGAAGGAGGAGGTGAATCTTTCCATAATGTTCTACCAAAGGAATGTGTCATAATATAACTCAAATTCCACATGATAACGGCAACAACAAGTGTCGCGTACGGTGATAGGTTTTACATACCATGGTTTTTGTTGAACAAAATCACTGATTGAAACATGAATTTCATGATTCTCTTCTTTGAACTTGTTGAATAAATCTATGTGAGTGGTTTCCAAGAAATATTTTTCATGTTCTTCGTACTGATTTCGTGCGATTCTTCTTCGCATCACATGCTTTGCAGTTGGCGAAGCACATGAATTTTTCTTCCAATATTCATATATTATTTTTTAACTTTTTCTCCAAGTCTATCTTTGTATGGTTGCCTGAAAATAGCTTTCCAACAAGCGAGTTCATCATTTACATATATTTGCAGCCAAAATTTTCGATGTTTGTGCAAATTTTTTTGTGACGTTCCTAATGTTCGTGCCATAGATGTTACCAAACGATTCTCTTAAGTACTTGAAGAAACCACTTCCATATGTATTCCTCTAAGTACAATTGAAACATTTTTCTGTCTAGATCTCCTAATTGAATTTATAGCACTACTTATATTTTGTATCACATTTTTTTTTTTAAATCTTTGGTTGATTTTCGAATACCCAGTAGTGTCGTAGCTTCTTTTAATTTCCTTAATGATAGGAGATCTTTCAACATTTGAGTTTGAACTGTCCCCTGCTCTTTTATGAAATATGTTTCAAAAATGCGGTTAACACGATATCGTATATAATGGTCAGGTTTTTTTATCTCCATATGTGTGAGTGTCAACATTTTCTAACATCTCATCATCGACATTGATTTCATCTGTACATATTCAAATAAATAGTACATAATAAGTTTTCATATTCAATAAATAACTAAATTAATAAATATATGTATAATTTCAATAACACATGCATGTGTTCAATATATATATATATATATATATATATATATGCACATACCTTGTGATTCAATTTCTTTCAATATTTTCACCATTTTCAATCAATGGTTCAATATCTCTTTCACTTTCTCTTTCAAAATTTTGTATCTCATCATCAATGTTTTGAGGAATATTTCTCTCTGTTTACATTACAAAATATTTTTCTTGAATTAGTCATCAAATAAAAATTAAGCTTCACATTTTACACTAGGAAAATTTTAAATATATCAATAGATCATAATATTTACATTTACATACCTGCTTCAATTTTTAGTTGAGATTGATTTTCTCCTTCAATATTTGAGAGTGCTTCTATTTTTCTTTTGTGAGATTGTCTCGTCTCTTCTATATGTTCTTCAGGGTCTCTTTTTCGATCATATTTTCTCGCACAATTCCTTCGATTTCCCATGATAATAGAGTATGAAGTTCAAAAAATTTCCTTCAAAAATTTAGAAAATAACTCAATTAGAAAAAGCATCACAAAAGATTTAATTTAAAAAAAAAAAAAAACTCATTTTAAAATTTTTGCAAAAAATACATACTCCTATCCAAAACACTTACTTTAAAAAATCCTAGAAAAAAATGTCTTATAAAATGAAACGAAGCTCAAAAGATTTACTTCAACTCAAAACACGTACTCTAAAAATTCGAAATTAAGCCCAAATCTATACTTTAAAAAAAAATGAAGAATAAAAAACATCTAAAAAAATGTATCACATACTTTCCAAGAAATGTCCTTTGAATGTACGTCCAAGAAAATTCCTTAAACCCAAAACAATTCTTTGCAAAATTAGATCGCCTCCAACAAATGTCTTCCGAGAAAAGTCCTTAAATCCATAACAATTCTTTGCAAAATCAGACCGCCTCCAAGAAATGTCCTTAAACCCAAATCTCCAAGAAAAGTCTTTAAACCCAAACCAAGACCTTTGTAAAATTAGACCAAATGTGCGAAAATTATGAAAGATTTCACGGCAATTTATATTGCCGCGAAATGTTTTTTTGGAGGGGCTCTGTGAAATTTTCTTGCCAAAGGAAAAGTAGGCAGAAGTTCGGTCGAACTTCGAAAAAAAGTTCGGCCGAACTTTGAAAAAAATTCGGCCGAACTATTAAGGTGTGAGACTTAACGGCGTGTTTGCGCAAAAACTAGTTCGACCGAATTTTGTAGAAAAGTTCGGCTAAACTAACGCGTCACCAGTTACACAGATCCAAGCTCTAAATACGTTTCTGCAACTTTGGACTGATTAAACTCCATGAAACATTCTAAATTAACTATCGGAACCATTTTCAGAATTGAATCTACTTTCAAGAAATATAACTTTTATGGAATTTCATAAATATTTACCAATTTTAATTAATTTTGTAATAAAACGGGTGTAAACAATTTCTGAGGGTCATTGTGATTCAATGAAATCAAAATTTTGTATCTCCCAAAATACATTGTAAAAAAAATTGAAAAAATTATGGGGCATTACATTGGTCCGTCGTCTCTAATGGGTAGCTTTTAGATTTTTAGTTTATAACTTATATGTTAGGAAATTTCTTGTGTCGGGAAACATACTCAAAATATGCAGTTTTTCCATATTGGACCAGTTCAAAAAATTCTAGTAATTATGATATGCATCCATTGGCTTTGTAAATATGACGAAACCGAAGTAGACTCTATCTAGATTGTTGTAACACATTTTGTTTTCTCAAAAACACAAATTTTCAAAGAATACAACATTGCGTATTAACATGACTTCTTATGAGTCCTTTGATTGTTAAAAAACACACACTCAAAAAAACGCTAAGTTGACATATCAAATGTGCATAAAAAAATTCCAAAAAATAAGTAATAGAAAGCTAACAAAATTTCTGACAACTTTTATTTTATCGCAAAATGAAATTCTAAACAGAAAAATTGTTATAGTTTGTAGAAAGTTGAAGAATAAAAAAAAATGAAAGTTTTTTCTCAAAAAAGGGCAAAAAGTGTAACCCAACTTCACATTTTCACCCCAAGGTCTGTGTGTTTCTTAATATTTAATTAACGAATATAATAGTAATATAGAAGGTAATTGACTAATGTAATGTAATAACAATTGATTTTATTTTGGAATAGGGCCTATATAATTTTAGATGGTAGGGATTTAACCTCCATGGATAGTATTTTTAATAGTATTTACAAATCAAAGTTTGAGATTGATCTCCAAAGTAGTTATACTCTTTTAATTGATTAAGTAAAAAAATGCCATATGAACAAGTGTCATTTCATGTGTCATATGAAATGAGTAACGGTTTTTTGGACATGTGATATTAATAGGTCATGTTATTGCCACATAATATTGTAACAAAACCTATTTATAAATTAAGAATCTCAATTGTAAAATAGGATGGACCTCCATGGTTAAAAATTTGGTTACATGTATTTTTTAAATGTATATATGTTTAAGTTATATATTACTTCTTTTATAACTAATAATAATAATAATAGTTTTTTAAAATAAAATTATAAATTAGTTAATTTTTATGATTTTTTTTTTTTTTTTTAAAGTAAGATATATAATTAAACAAGTATTTTGATGTTTATCATGAATTAGTAAAACATTTTTAGAATTAAAAAAAAATGTATTTCAAAACATTCTTAATTTTTTTTTTAACTTTTAACACTTGTAATTATAAAAATTAAAATATCTTCCCATATTAATTTACTTTGAACTTTAACACTTACATTTATAAAAATTAAAATACATTCTAAAAAATAAAATTGTTATAAAATTTGATGCAAATACCACAACCCTTAATAATCCTTACAATTCTCAACCCAATCCAATATGAAAATTCTCCTCCAGAAAAATCCATAAATACTTTGGCATAAATCCACCATATTTATATTATCTAAAATATTTATATTTAATATTTTGTTATATAAAATATTAATATTGATCTATGAATAAAATATTTATATTATCTAAAATATTTATATTTAATATTTTGTTATATAAAATATTAATATTGATTTATGAATATTATATTTATGTTTGATATATATATTTTTCTACATAATTTATGGAATTAGGAAATTGATATTTATTCATAGGATTTCTACCAATTGTACTAAATCTTAAGATTTTTATGATTAGTATTTTTATGTGTAATTTTTACATTTTAAATTATTAAATAAAATAAAATATTTAATTAATTTTTTACTTTTAATTGAAATTAATATATTATTTTGAAAAATTTCAGAATAATAGAAAATGTCTGTATATCCATCATCATCAAATGGGGTGCTCTCTGTCTCCAAAGCATACTCTGTGACAACTGCATTTACTGTTAACTAGTTAAATTACTTTTATTATTTATTTAAGGAAAAAGACTGACACAATTAATGTTTTGTTGGAAAAGTTATTTTCTTTTTAATAAAATTAGTTATGGAAAGTAATTCCATAAAAAGTAAAAAGGCTGATGGTAAATGTTTTCCAAGAATTGAAAATATGGTTGGACAGTTTGAACAGTTACTTGCTCCTTTGGAGATAAGAGACTCATCCCAGTGAGGAATGGGGGTTTTGTACATGGGCTAAGGAAGGAGTGGATATTTTCTTGAGTTGGTAGAGACCAGTGGAAAACACTCAGTAATTCCTGAAGTTTTCTGGCACTGTCTAGACTTGAGTCCTGAGGTCACAACAAAAAATCTACTGTCAACCTGTACCTCTTCAGGAGTGGAGCACGGGGGCAAGAGGAGGACGTAATCGCCTCTCTTGAAGGTTTGGTGGACACTAACAGCAATTTATATTGTCAGATAAGATAAGTAACTGTTATCATAGAATTAATTAGACAAGAAGGTCATATATGAGTTATTTGTACTCTGTTGAGTGTGTTTTAATTTCAGGAGAAAGTTGTATTGTTGTTGAACATTTACTTTCTGATAGAATAAATGACAAGTTATTATTTTTAAAACAATTTAGCAGACAATAGTAAGCTCTATGATAATTTTCTTAAGATTTATTAAGGAGTTCTATGCACTTTATTTTATAAAATAAGACATTACTGTTTTGAAATGTTTGGAACTTCAGTAGATAAAATAACTAATATAAACCAGAAAATCAAGAAAAGTATTATACAATAGAACATGCAATGTTTAGTCGAAATTTCTTTATTTGTCCATACACATTCAAGAAAACTAGGACTGAGAGATAAGTTGATAAGGAAACTGTTGTTAAACTTCTAAACTTGTTGTGAGAGGAAACACATGTTAAATGATTACTGTCTATTAAATTAGTATGGGGTGAGCTATTGATTTTGGACCAAGGATGAAATCCCGGTCCAACATCTATCGCCACCCCTAATTTTGTATACTCGGACAAATTTTCTACGTGGTCCGACCACCGAGTCACCATAAGCAGAGACGAAAAAAAAAAAAAATATACACCTTAAGAAATGGAAATAAGTTGGAGATGAAGAATACAATAAAATATAGTGTATTGACATTTTTTTTCTCTAAAAACATAGCACTAGACCTGAAGATTGAACATAACCATATATCTATGTATTCGGTTGAACATAGAATATTAATCATATCAGAGTATAGAACCGGAGTATGTATTATTTCCAAGCATAGTTCTATATGAATACCAAACTCAAATTTCAGGAATAAAAAGAACAAGAAAGAGTGCTGAAATATGTAAATACACAAATATAAATGGAGCGTAAAAGCTATTACAAGAGTTATTATTACAGTAGAAGCCATTTATGAGAATGGAAACTGAACAAGAGTATAATTTTTCCAAAAAAAATCTCTTAGTAAATTACGGATAAACATAGCACGATGAGTATCCACAGTAAAGTAAAATTCCAGAAAAAAACTGAATCGAGCCCTCAAGGCTTCTGGTCGAGAGAGGGATATTTAATCTCACAACAATTAATTAACTTTACAAATTTGGAAAAGCTCGGAACTCAAAATGAGACCGACAGACAAATCTCAAAAGAGACCAAATCGACACTGGGTTCATAACCAGGGAAAGCTATAACATTCATCATAGATGTAAGGACCTCGAGAAAACTGTGGAAATACCTGAAATAGGAAGCATAACCATGAGCTAAGACATTCGAGTGCATTATGAAGGAAATGACACAGGTAAATTTCCCATCCAGTGGAAAAAACTGACCTACATACATTAACAATTCGGAAGAAGTCATTGAGCCACGAATTTGTTTTAAGGCTTTTCCATATCTACGAGAAGGAAAATGAGCCAAAAAGAAAGAGGAAACAAGAGTTACCTGTGGAGGAGGATGCGCCTCATTGTTCTGGTCATCAAACCATAAACCTTCAAAGAAAACATTTGAGAAAACAAAAAATATTAAACACAGAAAAATTTTAAGGGATAAACTCTGAAATCTGGTATGTATTGAAAAAGAAAATCTGTAAAAGTAAACACAACGGAATATTACCTGAACAGTGCAAAGTGAAGAGCATGAGAATTGGTACTGGAGCAGTTACCATGGAGATAGAGGAATATTTACACCAACAACTCAACGTAGTCAATGTCGAGACCTCCTCCCCATTATGTCGCAGTACCATGGGGAGACCGATAACCTCACAGTCCCGGTGGAAAACTCATTCCTGGTGGAGCGAAAGCTCAAGGATGCCACAAAACCAAAACCCTCTGAGTGGAAGAATTTTCTCCTTGACACCGACGCAATAAAAAATGGGGGTGATAGCTAGGGTTTCGGGGTTATCTATGTCATTTCCCGCCAGAGGTGATTTGCTGTTAATCTCTCAAGATCCAACGGTGAAGATCATGGCAAAACCTTTGAAACTTGCAATGAATCCTGTAAATTTTACATCTGTCAAAGGGAATTAATTTCCAGTACTTCCACAATCAATATTCACGACGTTCCATTAAAACCTCCAAGGAATCAAAAACACTGATAGGTTTATATGGCGAGTAACCGTTAAACCATAGTATATAATCCAAGATTGCGTCAGAGGTTTAGTACAAGTCCCATTCATGTATTAACTATATATCAATAAAGTATTCCGTGGAAATTGGAATGATTGGTTGGTGATTAATGTAATCTTATATGAATATGGTTTAGGACCACCATAAAGCTTTAGTTAGTATATAATTTGTGTGATGAGACTAACGTAGCTATTGTGAATAGTTTTATTTTGATCCATATTGGTATATATACATTTATCATTAAGGTAAAAGTAATTTTTTTTTTTTTATATGAGTGTCACAAGTGGTATCAGAGCTGTGTTCATACGCTAGGACTTAAGGGTCTAATAATGATTAAGCTGTGTCTAAACTGATGCATAGAGAAAATAAGTATAACATGAAAACATCATGAGAAGAGGGTCAATGCAACAACCACCCCAGGATACCGGGGAACCCTAAACACAACCAGTAGTGAGCCTTGAGATGTGGGTTCAGCTGAGTGTGGATCAACACTAGCAAACAAGTAGACTGCTGGAGGAACAACAGCATCAAACCATCATACTGTTGAATACAGTACAGAAACTACAGAAATATATGGTGCGAGTTTGAAGTGATAACGAGCATTTAATGCAAGAGCAAGAAAAGATACTTAAGAGCCTGTCAGACAAGCAGAACCAGGGAATGGAACACCCCAGTGCTGATAAGGGCATGCAAGGAGGTGATGAACATCAAACAAGGGATAACACCACTGACAGAGTGGAAAGAAGCCCATCCCAACGAAGCAATAAGAACAAAAACTATAATGAAGTAGAGTCTGGCAATGTGTCAGATCAACAAGGAGTTAAGAAGCAGAAAGTGGAACTTTAGGGGGAGTTTCGGAAAATAAAACCACCAAAGAAGCTGAGGAAGTGGTAGAGGGTTGGTTGATAAACATGAACAAATATTTTTAGGTGTACGAGTACAAAAACAACCTGAAGGCCAGATTGGCCATACATCAGTTAAGGGAGAAAGCCACTTTGTGGTGGGATGAAGTAAAGAATGTTTGCAGCATTGAGGACCAAGATGTTACTTGGGAATCGTTCCAGCAATACTTTAAAGACAAGTATTTAACAAAACGTTTCTATGATGAGAAATCTAAAGAGTTTCATGACTTGAAGCTGAGACAGATGACTATGGATGAGTATATCACCAAGTTCACCTCCATGTTACGATATGTTCCATATCTCCGAGAGGAAAAGGCTAAGGTGAAAATATTTATGAGCAGCTTGCCAACACATATGAAAGAGTGAATTGAATTTGTAAATCCCAAAACCATGGACGAAGCCATTCGTAAAGCACGAATGTGCTATCAGCAATCCAAGGCTAAAGGGGAGGTTGGAAAAAGTTGGCATCTAAGGAAAGGACAGAAAAGCAGCTCAAACTTCAAAGGTGCCAAAAGTAATAACTTTAAGAATACTGCACGAAGTTCTGCCAATAAAAAATTTGGCAGAAATCATCAAAGAACCCGATGGCCAACAGAAGAAAAGCCTATAGAGGCATCTAGCAAACTTGAGCAAGGGCAGGTGACCAAGCCACCTCTACAGTGTTGGGGGTGCGGCGAAGCACACTATTATAAAAAGTGCCCACAGCAAGCACTAAATGACACAGTTGCAAACTTACAGGAGGCTTCTATAGTAGGCAATGTGGCGCGAAACATTCCTCGTATCAACGCAGCATTGGAGGATCGACAGGAAGACTATCAACCAACAATGATTGAGTTGGAAGGTAAATTATTGTCTCAATCTGTTTCTATTTTGGTAGACCTAGGTGCAAGTCTAAGTTATTTTAGTCCCAAAATAATGGAAATTTGTAAATTAAAAGGGCAGAAATTCAAAAACCCTTGGCTGGTACAGCTAGCCATAGGAGAAAAAATAAAGGTATCTGCCAAAATTCCAAACTGTACTTTGGAAATTTCAGAACAACAGTTAAACGTAGACCTAAACATACTGCCATTAGGGTCCTATGATGTTTTTTTGGGTATGGATTGCCTAGAAAAACATTGGATCTTAGTGGACTGCAAGGAAAAGATCATTTATTACATAATGCAAGATGGAACACGCAAGGAGATTCAAGGAATTAAGAAGCCGTTACAGCTACATCCAATTACAGCATCCCAAATGAGTACATGTATGAGGAAGGGATGCCAGATATATGCTATTCAGGTGGGATATGCTAATTCCAAGGAAAAGTCACCTATGATGGAAAACATACCAGTGGTACAAGATTTCATGGATGTTTTTCTAGAAAATATCCCTGGATTACCACCAAGGCGAGGTATTGATTTCCCCATAGAATTAATGCCAGGATCATCTCCTGTGTCAAGGGCTCCTTACAGAAAAAGTGTTCCAGAATTAACTGAATTAAAAATGTAGTTACAAGAACTGCTGGACAAAGGTTATATTCGTCCAAGTGTGTCCCCGTGGGGAGCACCAGTGTTGTTCGTTAAGAAGAAAGACGGAACCATGTGGATGTGCATGGACTATAGACAACTCAATAAGTTAATAGTTAAAAATAAATATCCTCTACCAAGGATTGATGATCTTTTCGATCAGGTGAAGGGGGCCACAATATTTTCAAAGATAGATTTAAGATCTGGATATCACCAGATCCGAATAAAGGATGAAGACATTTACAAGACTACTTTCCATACCATGTACGAGCATTATGAATTTGTGGTGTTACCCTTTGGGTTGATAAATGCACCAGCAACCTTTATGAGGTTAATGCATGGTATATTCCATCATTTCCTACATAATTTTGTACTTATATTCATAGATGACATTTTAATCTATTCTAAAAATTAGGAAGAACATAGAGAACATTTAAGGATTGTGCTGGAAATGTTAAGAAAACACCAACTGTATGCTAAGTTCAACAAGTGTGATTTCTTCAAAATAGAAATCCAGTACTTAGGCCATGTCATTTCAGCCGAAGGGATTGTTGTTGATCCAGAGAAAATCAAGACAATCATGGAATGGCGAGTACCAGAGAATATGGCAGATATTCGAACCTTTATGGGATTAGTTGGGTAATATCGAAGGTTTACCGAGGGATTTTCCAGAATTTATTTTCCCATTACTTCCTTGTAGAGAAAAGGAAAATTATTTAAGTGGATTGTTAAGTGCCAAAACAATTTTGAGAGGTTGAAGAAATTATTGACCACTGCACCAATGTTGAGGGTAGCTGACCCCAACAAAGAGGGTGTTGGGGAAGTTTTATCTCAGGAAGGAAAAGTAGTGGCATATGAGTCAAGGAAGTTGAAGGAACATGAACAAAGATATTTGGCCTATGATCTGAAGTTAACAGTAGTAGTACATGCGCTCAGGTTATGGTGACACTACTTGCTGGGTAAAATTTTTGTGCTAAAGACAGATCATAGCATCTTGACTAGCTATTTCAAGCAAGCTGATTTAAACTCCAGACAGGCAAGATGGAAAGTCATTCTAAGTGAGTTTGATATGGACATCCAACACGTGAAAAGTAAAGAAAACTGGGTGGTTGATGCTTTAATTAGGAAGCTACATTGTGTTTATGAGCTTTACTACAATCAGCTTGAATGTAAATTCTTATATCAAGTAAAAGAATAAGAACAGAAAGATTTGGAATATCAATTCCTATGGAAGCAAATGGAAGAAACCCGAAAGTAAGGAACTACTTCTGAACATGGAGTTGATAAAGATCAGATGCTAACCTTTAGAGGAAAGGTGTATGTACCAAACCATATGGACTTAAAGGAGTTAATAATGGATGAATACCATCGTAGTAATTATGCGGGTCACCCAGGATACCAGAAAATGTTAACTGCTATTAGAAAAGTATATTTCTGGCCTGGTATGCATAAAAATATTGTTGAGTATCTAAATAAATGTTTGGAGTGTTAGCAGGTTAAGGTGGAGCATCGACATCCTGCAAGATTGTTGCAGCCCAGATCGGTACCTGAATGGAAGTGGGAGGTCATATCCCTCGAATTCGTTACAATTTTACCGCGGTCGAAAAGGCGCAATGACTCCATCATGGAGATAATTAACAGATTGAGTAAATCTGCACATTTTATACCTGTGCAGTCTACTTACAAGACTGTACAGATAGCAGACATCTTCATGAGAGAAATTTTCAGGTTGCATGGTATTCTAAAGACGGTTATCTCGGACAGGGATGTAAAGTTTACCTCAGCATTTTGGAAAAATCTGTTTACAGGTCTGGGGACCCTAATAAACTTTAGCACTGCTTATCATCCCCAAACAGACGGTCAAATAGAGCAGGTAAATCAAGTTCTGGAAGACATGCTGCGCATGTATGTGATGCAGCAGCCAACCAAATGGGAAGACTACTTGCATCTGGTTGAATTTTCTTACAACAATGGTTATCAGGAGTCCCTTAAAATGAGTCCTTTCGAAGCCCTATATGGGAGGCAGTGTCGCACACCCATAAATTGGAGCAGCCCCGAAAAATAACTAATGTTGGGACTAGAAATGCTAGCGGTGATGGAATTAGAAGTAAAGAAGATAAGAAAAAATTTGAAGGTTGCACAAGATCGACAAATGATCTATGCAGATAAGAAGAGGACTTATCGGGAATTCGAAGTGGGAGACCATGTGTATGTGAGGATCAAACCCAAGAGGAGTACCTCACGGTGGACCTCTTGTGCCAAGTTGGCTCCCAGGTTCTGTGGACCCTTTCAAATTTTGGAAAGGGTAGGAACTGTGGCCTATCAGCTCGCTTTACCCTGTCACATCCGAGTACACAATTTTTTTCATGTGTCCCTGTTGAAGCGTTATGTGCATGATTCGAAGCATGTAATTCATTTGCAGAATATACAGATAGAGCCAGATGGCGAGTTTTTGGTCGAGCCGCAACACATACTTGACCAGAGAGAAATTGTGCTTTGGAAGCGAGTCATCACCCAGGTTAAAGTGAAGTGGAAGCACTTCGGCCCGAATGAGGCTACTTGGGAGGACGAAATATTTGTGCGTGAAGCTTACCCAGAGCTCTTTTCTGAGCTAGAGTGAAACACCGAGGACAATGTTACTTTCAGGGGGGGATTTTTGACAGCTCCATTTACTGTTAACTAATTAAATTACTTTTATTATTTATTTAAGGAAAAAGACCGAGACAATTAATGTTTTGCTGGAAAATTTATTTTCTTTTTAATAAAATTAGCTATGGAAAGTAATTCCATAAAAATTAAAAAGGCTGATGGTAAATGTTTTCCAAGAAATGAAAAGGTGGTTGGACAGTTTGAACAGTTACCTGCTCCTCTGGGGATAAAAAACTCATCCTAGTGAGGAATGGGGGTTCTGTTCATGGGCTAAGGAAGGAGTGGAGATTTTCCTAAGCTAGTAGAGACCAGTGGAAAACACTCAGTAATTCCTGAAGTTTTTGGCACTGACTGGACTTAGAGTCCTGAGGTCACAGTAGAAAAATCTACTATCAACCTGTACCTCTTCAGGAGTGGAGCACGGGGGCAAGAGGAGGACATAATCGCCTCTCTTGAAGGTTGGGTGGACACCAACAACCAATTATATTATCAGATAAGTAATTGTTATCATAGAATTAATTAGACAAGAAGGTCATATATGAGTTATTTGTACTCCATTGAGTGTGTTTTAATTTTAGGAGAAAGTTGTATTGTTGTTGAACATTTAATTGCTGATAGAATAAATGATAAGTTATTATTTTTAAAAAAATTCAACAGACAACAGTAAACTCTATGATAATTTCCTTAAGATTTATTGAGGAGTTCTATGTACTTTCTTTTATAAAATAAGACATTATTGTTGTGAAATGTTTGGAACTTCAGTAGTTAAATAACTAATATAAACTAGAAAATTAAGAAAGTATTATACAACAAAGCATGCAGTGTTTAGTAGGAATTTCTTTATTTGTCCAGATGCATTCAAGAAAACTAGGACTGAGAGATAAGTTTATAAGGAAATTGTTGTTAAACTTCTAAACTTTCTATGAGAGGAAACAAATGTTAAATTATTACTGTCTATTAAATTAGTACAGGGTGAGCTATTGATTTTGGACCAAGGATGAAACCCCGGTCCATCATCTGTTGCCACCCCTAATTCTCTATACTCGGATAGATTTTCTAGGTGGTTTAGCCACCGAGTCATAACCCTAAGCAGAGATGAAAAACAAAATAAATATACACCTTAAGAAATGGAAATAAGCTGGAGATGAAGAATACAATAAAATATAGTGTATTGACATTTCTTTTCTCTAAAAACAGAGCAATAGACCTGAAGATTTATAATATTCCTCTTCGGGAATATTTCTAAAACACAGTAAAATCTAACCAGAGATGGACTAGGAGGGCATTTACTAGATGTTTCACCTCTGAAAAGAGGATGAGATCTGGAGGCTATCTGGCCCTTTCCAGGCTCTGTCTGAGAGTGTGGGAAAAACACAACAAGTGGTGTAGAGATCTAAATGCAAAGGGAATAGATTGCAGACATACAATAACATGCATAAATATTCAAGAAATATGAGAACGTTGAGCCATTTTATTAATCTGATAAATACAGAGGAGTACAATAAATGATCAGGCATCTAAAGTTGCACAAGGCCAGTTAAGATCTTTTCTGCATGGAATGACTACGTTACAGATCTGTGTTGCATGGGACGGTTGTGTCTCAGATATGCGTTCTCGCTAATGAAACACGGTTGTGTCGCTGCTCAGACATATCTCCTTGCGGATCGATGTTCTCCTTCAATTGATCACGCCTCCACTATTCGGGATCTACAATAATACGATCACCCGCCGATCCAGAAATTATCCTCCCCCAGTAGATGCACTGCTTAATCTTTTTTCCATGATCCTTCAGGATACAACCGGAGCTCCCCAAATACGGGCTGCGTCCTTCTGCGCAGCTAATAAACGCACTGATTCCCCACGGGTGCTGTGCAGTTCATACGCGCTGCTCCTCCACAATTATAGTGGATCGATCTTCCTATAAAGACACTAACGGAACTACCTCACCCGAGCAGGCACTCGAAGTCCCCTAGGGCTGAGGGCGAGATCTCATAACGGAGACACTCAATGCACTAAACAACACTGCAGACAGGCTAAACAACCAACGTGCTCCAAGTCGCAGTGACCAGATTAAAATGCATAAATTCTCCATGATTTCAGAATGAGGAAACTATCTTCTTTATATAGCGTTGGCTGCTTTCGAAACCTACGGCCACCTCCACCCATGATACCACGGTAATATTCCTTCACTGCGTGCACCTCCACCCACGATACCATGGTAATACCCCTTTGCTGCGTGCCCGATTCGGTCCTCTTTATTACAACATGCGTCTACTAGGAAATCTCCCTTATTTTAGAGTGAGTTGTGTTCCCTTTACTCACTTTTATTCATAATCTAACTACATAAAAGGCAAAATTGACCAAATCGAATATTCCAATTAGCCATTGCTAATTGGGAATATTACAGTCTCCCCCGGAAAAATGTTGCTTGTCCCCAAGCAACTGTAGTGATGGATGCTGCAAGATTTTCTCATTCTCCCAAGTAGCATCCTCATCTGGTAAATTCTTCCACCTCACCAAGAACTCCCGGATTGTCCTGTTCCGCAACTGCCTTTCCCTGGTATCAATAATTGCCTCGGGCTATAATACCAAATGCCCTTCATCATATGTAGGAAGCAGCTCCTCTGTCACTGTCACCTGCTGCCCCAATGCCTTCTTCAGGCATGATACATGGAAAATGTGGATCCTCCATCCCCAAGCAATCATCCAAACAAAATGAGCCACCTCCCAACAAGGTAACTCCTGAAAACCTCCTTCCACCTCAAGCTCCGGTAATGAAGGTGGGCTGGAAATCTGAACTTGGAAAGCATCAGAGCTTACCCCATGATATCCTTCTCTCCACTCATGACAGGTGTAGAGTGTATGCTGATCCTGGGCTACAAAAGTATTTCCCTCAAATGGAAAAATGAAGAAAAATCCTCCAAAGAGTTCTCCTCCAACAATGAAGAACAAGCTGGCCCAAAACAATCCATCCTTGAAGAATAGGACATGGCCATCATGGAACATCCTAATGAGAAGTTTGTTGAAGGCTTTACATGATGATACATTATGCAAACAATTTCTCACAAGGATATAGCACATTCCCACCCACTGCAACTTCAGAAAATTACATGGCAAGCAATGTACATGATTCATCACATCTACTAAAGGATAGTAAATGGCTGAATGTAACAACAATACATGATCAAGCACTTGCCCATGGTTGTACAATGGATGAATATCAGCCTCATAGCCCACCTCAAAAGGAAACAAACATGTGGCTGTGGCGGCCATATCTCCTCCCATGCTCCCATTAGAACATGTAGTGCAGAAAATGTGAGAATTTTTCCCACTCAAGGACACATCCAGCTCATGAGTCTCCCTCATAATCAAGCCTCCCATACAAATATGATCTATATCAGAAAATGAAGACATGATCAGCAGCAAAATGAAGAAAATGTTGAAGGTTACAAGTGATGCAAGAAGGTACCAACAACTTTCCCAGTAGTGACAGCGCAGTTTTACAAGTTTCTGCTTGATAAAAGTACATGGAAAAATGTTTCTTTTTACATGGTTAATCATGCATGTCTTTATATGATACATGCTATAGTGCAGAAAATGAACATACATGTGGTGATAAAACATTTTCCCATGGCCACAAAAGAGATGGTTGCCTCCATAATGTAGATTGGCCCAATACAACTCCTGGAGCAATTTGACAAGCTTGCCCTCTTGTGAAGCAATGCACTGCATAAGAATGGTAAGAGTGTGCAAATCAATGAATGTATAAACAAAATTCTCACCATATGCTGGAAGTAAGATGGTACATGGGTTCTCCATAGTGTTTTGGCATGCTATGAAGAGGAATGAACCATGTGCTTCAAGAAGATTATCCTCCTTATGCTTGTAAACCCAAGTCAAGAAGAATATGCCATAGTGATAGATGTCTCTATCATCATTACCTCCTCTTTGTTCATCAAGTGCAAAAAATATGAAGTGATCCCGGGACCTATGGGTTATGGATCCACCATATTTCCGCTGGGCACACTTCATCCATAAGTCTCTGCTCCCAAGTGACAACGCTGTGAGCTTTTGCAAATAAGCCCCTGTCAATACAAAAATCTGTTCTCTGACATGCTCCTTCTCAAAGATTCCTTTAATAATGCTAAAAAAAATATGGAATACTTCCCAATATGGAAGAGCTTCCAAATCATCTAAGACCAAGGAGATAATGCCATCTCCTCCTCTTGCAACAACAAGCAAAGTGTGAGAGAAAATCTACTCTTGCTCTCTTAGAAACAAGCAAAGAAACAAAACATTTTGCTTCCTCCCCATACCTCCATCATACAACTCATGTGATGAAGACATGATGAATGACATGAGAATCATATCAACACCCTGCATCCATACTCTATGCTGCTCAATGATGTAAGTATCCATTCTCTTACTCTTAGGAAGAGTGTTTTCCAAGTGATGGCCAAACTCTTTCAAGAGTAACCAGCGCAGCCAAGCCTCCTGCTGCACATTATCATAGATATGCAAGTAGCCTCCTAGCTCCTTGCTCACCAACCAAATCCACTTAATCGCTTGTGGATGCCTCCTTCTTCTCCTTATCTTGGGACTCCTCCCATGAGGGCTACCATCCTCCCAAATAAAATTCCTATCTTTGCACTTCATGGTGTGTTGAAGTGCACCTCTGATGAGATCTCTCCTCGGGACCACCCTTTTATCAATAGTCTTCCAAAACCAATGAGGTCTTGGATCTGAAATTAGATGTTCCTCTTTCAGCTGAGAGGAGCTCATTGAGAAAGTGTCATCCTGAAGGGAAAAAGGGTTTCGTACTCCAAGATGTCTACCATCAATCTTCAAGGCTTCAAACCCAAACCTCCAATGTGATGTACAATCCAACAATGGCCTATGAGAATGATGTTTTGATTCCTTCTTGAGTGTTTCCATGTTGCACAACGCAGTGCAACCAAGCTGCTCTATAGTAGCAATGGGATTTGACCCTTGGTCATGCAAAATTAAATCTCCACATTGATCAAAAGAATTTGCTGCAACAATGGAATGTGGAAATATTTTCATACCTTGATGTGCATTTGGAACTTCTTACAGGACTGCAAGAGTCCCTTCCTCAAAAGTGTTGGCTGCCCCAACTATTGATGCATGTGGTTGCTCCTCGATGAGTGTGACATCGTTGTCACAAGCCTCCGTAGGAGGTGATGTGACCATTTCTTTCTTTTCTCTTTCTCCATCAAAGGTTTGGATCAAATTTTGAGTGAAATCTACAAAAGTCTTCACCCTTTCATGGCTCAAGTGGCTGCACCATCAATCATAGGCTTCACCCTCCAAGTGCAGCGCTGATATTTCAACAGCTTCTTTCCCTGCTACAGGGTGTAGTAGGAAAAATGCCTCCAACTTTCTCACCCAAGTTTTTGCATTATATGACCCATCAAAGGTAGACAACAGAAATCTATTGCCTTTGATTTCTTTTTTGCTACATGGTCTCTTCTCTTCCTCCAGCTGGATGAAATGAGGAAAATCTAGAGTCTCCCTGAAGGCTCTAGGTTGAGATCTATACTAAACAAGGTAATCACTGAGAATCTGATGATCCAAGCATCTTCCATGCTCAATATCTTCTTCTTGATGAGAATAGGAAGTGCATGGTACTTCCTCTTCTTTTTCTACAATCTTCTTGACCTCCTCAAAGGTGGATGCATCTCCTCTGGATCTGAAAATAAATGAGAATAAACTCATCTTTTTGAACGTTCTAATCTTCTTGGGCTTAGACTCACTGGGTGTATCCACATTCTCCCCATGATCCTGTGTGCCCTCATCCTCCAAGTGCGAGGTATCCATTTTGATGGCTTCCCCTTCCGTTATTCCGTCAAGCTGGAAAGAGGTATCCAACCTTTCCACCCGATCTACCCGATCTCGAACCGTGAAATTAGTGGATCCATCATATGTGGGAAAAGGTGTCCTCCTAGTGGTACGTTGCAACTCTGAACTCTGCGTGCTAGACCCCCCATTGTTCCTTCCTCCTTCATCCTGCCTGAGTTGACAATAATTTCTGAAGGGCAAAGCCACTCTAAAGTTCCCCCCATGGACTGCCATTCGCGGGAATAATCTCCATCATGATAATGTCGATGTCCTCTGTGATGGTCGCGGGGTCTGCTATCCCACTTGATCTGAACAAAGTCTTTGAATAAAATGGCATCTCTGAACTCCTGCCCAGCTGCCTGGTACTCAGCAAAATAATCACCTATGCGGTCAGACTCTGGTTCCTCCTGTGCTCCTGCCCCAGTATCTGCACTCATAAAAGTGGGCATAGTGGCATGAATGGGGCCATGTGATGCCTGGTGCAGAATGAAAACCTTCTCCTGCAAATGGTGGGATGTGTCCGATCCCTCATCAACATGGAAACCCTTTGGAATTTCACGCTGTTTAGCCTCCACAGCCGTGAATCTCTGGCCCATCACTTTTATTTGTCTTGCCAGATCCTGCACTGATTTGAGGAGTGCTTCCCCAAACTGTTTTGCATCGCTATCATCCGCCATGGGCTCTCTCTACTCTGCTTCTACCGCAGGCTCCTCCTGTTCTGTGTCCACCACCCAAACGCAGTCTCCTTCTCCATAGGTGTTATTCAACCTACGCTCAATATCTCTGTACTTCCTACCTTTGTGGCAGATGTAGGGTTTTTCTTCCAATGACATAGACTACTAGCTCCATAGGCTGAGCCAGATCTATGCTCTGATACCACTGTAATATTCCTCTTTGGGAATATTTCTAAAACACAGTAAACTCTAACCAGAGATGGAATGGGAGGGCATTTACCATATGTTTCACCTCTGAAAAGAGGATGAGATATGGAGGCTATCTGGCCCTTTCCAGGCTTTGCCTGAGAGTGTGGGAAAAACACAACAAGTGGTGTAGAGATCTAAATGCAAAGGGAATAGATTGTAGACATACAACAACATGCACAGATATTCAAGAAATAAGAGAACGCTAAGCCATTTTATTAATCTGATAAATACAGAGGAGTACAATAAATGATCAGGCATCTAAACTTGCACAAGGCCAGTTAAGATCTTTTCTGCATGGAATGACTGCGTTACAGATCTGCGTTGCATGGGACGTCTGTGTCTGAGATCTACGTTCCCGCTAATGAAACACGGCTATGTCGCTGCTCAAACATATCTCCTTGCGGATCGGTGTTCTCCTTCAAATGGTCACGCCTCCACTATTCGAGATCTACAATAATACGATCACCCGCTGATCCAGAAATTCTCCCCCCCCAATAGATGCGCTGCTTAATCTTCTGTCCATGATCCTTCAGGATACAATCGGAGCTCCCCAAATACGGGCTGCGTCCTTCTGTGCTGCTAATAAACGTACTGATTCCCCACGGGTGTTGTACAATTCATACGCGTTTCTCCTCCACAATTATAGTGGATCGATATTCTTATAAAGACACTAACGGAACTACCTCACCCGAGCAGGCACTCAAAGTCCCCTGGGGCTGAGGGCGAGATTTCAGAACGGAGACACTCAATGTGCTAAACAACATTGCAGACAAGCTAAATAGCCAGCGTGCTCCAAGTCGCAATGACCAGATTCAAATGCATAAATTCTCCATGATTTCAGAATGAGGAAAATATCTTCTTTATATAGCGTTGGCTGCTTTCGAAACCTATGGCCACCTCCACCCACGATACCACGGTAATATCCCTTCGCTGCGTGCGCCTCCACCCACGATACCATGGTAATAACCCTTTGCTGCGTGCCCAATTCGGTCCTGTTTATTACAACGTGCGTCTACTAGGAAATCCCCCTTATTTTAGAGTGAGTTGTGTTCCCTTTACTAAATTTTATTCATAATCTAACTACATAAAGGGCAAAAGTGACCAAATCAAATATTCCAACTAGCCATTGCTAATTGGGAATATTACAAGATTGAATATAACAATATATCTATGTATTTAGTTGAACAAATAATATTAATCATATCAAAGTATAGAACCAGAGTATGTATTCTTTCCAAGCACAATTCTATACGAATACCAAACTCAAATTTCAGGAATAAAATGAACAAGCATGAGTGTTGAAATATGTAAATACACAAATATAAATGGAGAGTAAAAGCTATTCCAAGAGTTATTATTACAGTAGAAGCCATTTCTGAGAATGGAAACTAAATAAGAGTAGAATCTTTCCAAAAATAATCTCTTAGTAAATTATGGATAAAAATAGCACGATGAGTATCCACAGTAAAGTAAAATGCCAGAAAAAACTGAATCGAGCCCTCAAGGCTTCTGGCCGAGAGAGGGATATTTATTCTCACAACAGTTAATTAACTTTACAAATTTGGAAAAGCTCGGAACTCAAAATGAGACCGACAGACAAATCTCAAAAGAGACTGAACCAACACTGGGTTCATAAGCAGGGAAATCTATAACATTCGCCGAAGATGTAAAGACCTCGAGAAAACTGTGGAAATACCTGAAATAGGAAGCGTAACCATGAGCTAAGACATTCGAGTGCATTATGAAGGAAACGATCGAGGTAAATTTTCCATCTAGTGGAAAAAACTGACCTGCATACATTAACAATCCGGAAGAAGTCAGTGAGCCACGAATTTGTTTTAAGGCATTTCCATATCTACGAGAAGGAAAATGAGCCAAAAAGAAGGAGGAAACCAAGAGTTACCTGTGGAGGAGGATGTGCCTTATTGTTCTGGTCATCAAACCATAAACCTTCAAAGAAAACATCTGAGAAAACGAAAAATATTAAACACAGAAAAAGTTTAAGGGATAAAATCCGAAATCCGGTATGTATTGAAGAAGAAAATCTGTAAATGTAAACACAGTGGAATATTACCTGAACAATGCAAAGTGAAGAGCATGAGAACCGGTACTAGAGAAGTTTCCATGGCGACAGAGGAAGATTTACACCAACAACTCAACGTGGTCGATGTCGAGACCTCCTCCCCATTACGTCACAGTACCATGGGGAGACTGATAACCTCACAGTCCTGGTGGAGCCAAAGCTCAAGGACACCGCAGAACCAAAACCCTCAGAGCGGAAAAATTTTCTCCTTGACATCGACGTAGTAACAAATGGAGGTGATAGCTAGGGTTGTGGGGTTATCTATGTCATTTCCCGCCAGACGTGATTCGTCGTCGATCTACCAAGATCCAATGGTGAAGATCTATGGCCAAACCCTCGAAACTTGCAATGAATCTTGTAAATTTTACATCTGTCAAAGGGAATTAATTTCCAGTACTTCCACAATCAATATTCACGACATGCCAGCAAAACCTTGAAGGAATCAATAACACTGATAGGTTTATATGGCGAGTAAACATTAAACCATAGTATATAATCCAAGATTGCGCTGGAGGTTTAGTACAAGTCCCATTCATGTATTAACTATATATCAATCAAGTATTCCGTGGCAATTGGAATTATTGGTTGGTGATTAATGTAATCTTATATGAATAAGGTTTAGGACCACCTTAAAGCTTTAGTTAGTATATAATTTGTGTGATGAGACTAACGTAGCTATTGTGAATAGTTTCTTTTGATCCATATTAGTAAATATACATTTATCATTAAGGTAAAAGTAATTTTTTTTTATATGAGTGTCACATACTCAAAACAATATGTGATCATAAAAATTATTTCTGGTTGTTTGTTTATTTTGTTTAACTATTATGTATTTTGGAATTTTAAATTAAGAGTCTACAAAATAACTTATAATATTTTGTGATTTGAAATGTATTTTTAATTACATATATAAATTTAGCATCACTGAAAAAAAAAAAATTGTAAAAAGTTCAAAAAATCCTAATTTTAAACAAATTCTACTGAAAATAGCAACTATAAACTACGACATTTTTGTAAGGTGTTCTTTACCATTAATTAAAAGATACAACGTCAAGAACTCTTTAAAATTGACACACACGTTACCATTGATTTCCACAGTACAAATCATATGGAGCAATTCTTCTTTGCGCATGTCGACGGTTCAAATCGCGTAGAACAATTTTTCTTTGTTCATGGGCAACTTGACTTTATATCTATGGAAGATTTTGGTTAATGCACAATCTGAATTCACCTGAACTTATGTAGATGCCATATTCACATAAATTTAATTAAGATTTGCATTATACTAAATCTGTTATTGACATAAACATAATCTGCCTGATTGGACTTTCTTAGCTCATGTTGATTGATCAACCCATCCCCACTCTTATCAGAAGTTAAGAAAACTCTCCTTAGCTCGAAACCACCATTGTTAAAGTTTTTTAAATAGAGTTTGTTATCAACCTAGGTTTTTTTTTTTTTTTTTTTTTTTCAAAAATCTAATAGTTAGGCGAGAAAATATGGTCTCATAAATCTTGTGGTCTAATTCTGAGCAAAATTATATATACCTGGAAATTGTTATTTCTCAATTCTCAATTTAACAAAAAAAAAATAAATAAAAAAAAATCAAAATAACGAAGCGAACTCCTTTAGAGAAAAAGGTAGTCAGTATAAAGATTAACATGCTTTGCTCTACTGGAAAGTTGAGAAATCCCCTATTTTTCCCGCTCCATTAAATCTGGTTTGAAAAAAAAAAAAACATATCAAAATAACGAAGTGAAATCCTTTAGAGCAAAAGGGTCCTCAGTATAAATATTACCCTGCTTTGCTCTGCTGGAAAGTTGAGAAATCCCCTATTTTTCTCTATTAAATCTGGTTTGTCTAAGTCCAAGGAAGCACAATCAATATATTCTTCTCAGTAGAATATAGGCATCTGCCATGGTTAGCTTGCAACTTCACTTTCAAGTAGACGTCTGCCGTGATTTAAGGTGTGCCCTCCCACCGTTTTTTGGGGACTAAACTTGGCCAACTAAGCCACTTTAATACACCTATTTGCATGGAATTTTTTTCACATTAAATCTCCTTTTGATTATTATAAAAGAACATATTTATTTTTAAAAAACAATCGATCATAGACACAAATTTCAATAGCACAAGCTAATGACAAAAGTTACCACTCAAGTGACGCTAATTTCATAAACTATTTACAAGTTCTCTAAAAGAGTGAGGGATATAGAAATGGACCCTAATCAATTCAAAATTGAATTAGGTTTATTGTTCCGTACTGTTTTATTTTTCTTTTTATGCTTCTCATTATTGAAGTTTTAATAAGTTTACAAGGGTGATGTCAGGTAATTGTCTTTTTCACTCACAATTTACATAGTAAAGGTTTTATCTAGTTAAAATAATTTTTTGTCGACAAAGGTCCATATTTCGAGCTTATTTTTTGGAGGGAGAGGCTAGGGATATAGGTTTTTCCGGTGCATTGACCAAAGAGTGGAATGCATATATTTTTCACTTTATGATGGTACCTATTATATTGTCAACAAAGGATGATCGACTAGTATGGAATGACAATATGGTCAAGTGTTAGTTACTGGTCAAAGATATTTACTTATACACTTCTCAAGGGAAATCTGTGGATCCTAGGACTAGATGAGTTCAAGAATCATGGAGTGGGATATCCCACAGAAGTTGAAATGATTATGTTGGTTAGTGGTCCATGATAAAATTCTCACATGAGCAAATTTACTTAAAAAGGGTTTTCAAGGGCCTGATAGATGCACACTTTGCTAATTATTCTCGGAAGTTGTTTATCATATTTTTCTTATGCGCCCATTTGCATACACGGTTTGGAAGGGCGTCCTTCATATTCTTTAGCTCAATGCTTCTTGGAACCATTCCTCTATTGGTTTTTACCTGTCACAATGGTTCGTAGAGCACAAGGAATACATATCGCTACCCTTCTACATTATATGGGGTATTTGGATGGTGAGAAATGCCAATATTTTTTATCATAAAGATCCAGACATGAGGAGTACCACTATGAAGATCTTTGCATTTTTTATGGAGAAAGGCCCCACTCCAAAAAACATATCAAGAAGATGTATAATTATGAAGGATATTTCGACGGGGCATCATCATCAGGGTAGTGCGGCAGTAGGATGTTATTAGACATGAGGCCTAGATATTTCTATAAGTTAGATGGTTCAGTGGTTGTGGCACTAACACTACATAGAATTTTCTTGCTAGATGGGGAATTCTCTATTGTGCCAAGTGGAAGGTCTTAGCCAAGATTAATGTATTTGGTAATTCAAAGGCAATTATCGAGTGGGAAAATCTGATATGTTCATAAGAGGTACCAACTCTCACACATTGGATGGATTGGATCAGGTCACTGATCTCATCTTTCAAGAGGATTTTTGTCTTCGACATATTCTGAGAGCGGAACATAGAGGAAGATATATTTTCAAAAAAAGGATGCTCCCTGGTGCCAAGCAAGATATTTTAGTCTTTCTTTTCCTATGGCGTGTTCTAGAGGCTAGGGTATATTGAAATCTAAGGTTGCATTGTTCAGATATCTTATATGTTTTTGTGGTTTGTAATGATGGATGTATGGACAAGTGTTTTAGGAAAATTCCCTTTTTAGGCTTATCCTTGGGGCCATTATTAGTTATAGATTAATAGTAGGTAGTACGATTTTTTTGTGATATTCATGGATCACGGTTTTGTGGTGTAACTAGATGTTTTGAGAGACATAATTTTGTGGGATGGGCATATAAGAAGTAAATCTATGTAAATGAAAACTTTCCTTTTGATGAAAAGCGATTTTGTTTTTTCTTTTTGAAAAATTTTGCAAGGGTGATAACAAACCAAAAAGACAATAACAATTATTTCTTTTGTATATTAATTTGAATAATAGATATAAATAGTCTAAAGTATCCAAGAAGGTGGTCATCTTGAAGAGGATGAAGAAGGAGGTCTAAAGTTTTTTCAAAAACCATTATACAGTAAAAATATTTAGCAAGTGTAATATGCAAAACCATTCATTTTGACATTGAAAATATATATAAGAATATATAAAGTTAATAACCCATGACGTGATGCTAAAAGTGATGTTGGAGGCATCTAACCAACAAAATGGATGGGCCCTCAAGTTCTTCTAGTGATGGAGAATCAAAGTGGGTATGAAAACCACATGGATTTCTATTAAACTATAGCAAAGATGTTCAATGAAATAAATGGTCATTTGCAACATATGAGGAATAGAAAATGTAACATAAGTGTCATTATTGGAAGGATTGGCATGAAGTAAAATGTGTTAGAAAGAGTTTAGCTAATAATAACTCATTTTTTCAGAGGAATTAATATGAAGTAAAATCTTTTGGAACGAAAACTTAGTCATGAGTTACATTGAAAGGATTGGCATTAATGGTCATTTACAAGCACATGGATAGGCTCATCATAAGTAATAATATTCACGAGAAGACAATTGTTAAACATAGGTCATCAAAGAACTATAAAAAAAATAATAATGAAACATCAAGGTGAATCCATTTAGTGTTAAGTGACGTGTTCGTCTTTAGAGCTTATGCTTCTAAAACTAAGAGAACACATGACACAATTTCAAAAGTAGTAAATTTTATTAATTTTTAGATGTAATTTTTATTATATTAAACATAGACATATAGGATGACTAATTTAATCACATACCAAAATGCATAAAATTACTAAATTTTAGTTGAGTTGGGCCTCCCTAGGAAGGAAAACATGGTTGGAAGGATGAAATGAAAAGGTGGTTAAACACTCCAAAAATCCAACCAATAGGACTTGAAATTAAGGAGGCTAGTCCTTTACAATGAGAAAACAAATATGGTGGGTCCTTATTTTTATGTTGTTAGCATCTATGATGGGGCATGAATTAAGGAGGATAATCTCTCCACAGATTTGGAGGGACAAATGCATTCCCTAGGGAGCTTCTAAATGAAATCTATGTGGTGAGGTAAGTAATGTGTGAATTATTTAATATCAACAAAATTTGTATTCAAGGTGTGTTACAAGTTAATTCACAAATAATTTTTATTGATATTATTATTGTTTTTAAACATGAAAACATATGTAATCTACTTAAAATATATTTTGTTGAGTTACTTTGTGCATAGAGTTGTTTTTGACATTATCAATATAGATTGCATATAATAAGTATAGCAACTCCATGGATGATATTAATGCGCTCATAGCAAGAGTTTAAATAAGTGTTTTTTCCCATTTCAATTCACTAGGAAAATTCATGACTAAGAGATTAGTCATGAAGTTTGGGTGTGTAAGAATATCTTCCATGTTTTTACCTTCAAGGATGATTATTTTTTGATAGACCAAATTACATATCTTTCCTGACATATAGGGTGAAATTCCTTGACCATAACATTCAAGTATGATCTTTTCAGATCACAATTCCTTGCCAACTAGATACTTCATTTGCCAAAATTTTATGAAAATTTTAAAATCTAGACCTTACAAGAGGTTGTGTCATTGCATTGACTTATCCAAAGTTTTGGAAAGAAAATTACTTACTGGAGTGGGGGATAATAAATTGACATAGTTAATAAGGAAAACTATTTTCTAAACATGAATATATGGCCGAAGTATATACCACATAAATATATCATTTATCTTTAATAACTCGTCCCAAATCTCATGTGTCTCTTCTTCCACAAGAAACCAATGCTAAAATTGCTACTAAGCCAATAATAATAATGATGGATGGTAAATATAAGCTGTGCATAAAAATGTCTATAATGAGAATCCAGATTATCTAAGGGACCCATTAATAAAGTCCCTACAATTAAATAATTTTATCAAAATAATCCATTGGCCTAATGTTAAATAGAATGGTGGTGAACCCCACCTCGTCATCCTCCTTGTAATGGGGAACCCAATGGATACCCTTTTTGACTCCACTTTATCCAATGACAAATGTTATGGTTTATAGAATACTAAAGAGGCATAAGGCCATTGTAAAAAATCAATGGCTCATTATTGAAATACCTTAAAACTTTGAGCCTCTACAAAAGTAACACTTAAAGCAATGCCAAGGAGGCAAGTGGGAGAAATATGCCTCTTGGTGGTCTTAAATGAGCTTGGATACCATCTGGAGGAGATGGAAATAAAAACTACCATTTTGTGATGAATATTCCTCCTGAAATGTATAGGACTTATCAAACAATGGTAGAAAAAAATATGGTTCAATATATTAAGATATCACTTTGAGTCAAATAGCTTATGTTTTCCATAACTAAAATTATCAGTACTTTGTTTAGGATGACCTTTCATGCAATTTGACAACATTATACTTACTTTTTTATTAATCCATTTGAAGGAATGAGAAGGTTGCAACAACCCTAATACCCATGTAGTTGGATTTTGTTATGGTTGGTTCGAGAATTCCACTTAATTAGAGATTCATTTATAAATTGCTCAACTTCGGTGGTAAAATCCTAAGATATACCAACATTTATTGTTTTAAAGATGTGATAAAAAGTGTGGACCTTTGGAGTTGGATCACCATTCAAACACTAGAGGGTCTATAGTTCATCTACAATGAATTTGATGTGGTTGAAATATAGGAGGCCAAGGAAAACATGATATTTATATGCATTCCTTAAAGAGACATATGCTCATTTTACCTTGAATTATTTGAATTATGGTTTTCATGAAAAAAAACTCTTAAATATTACTTAACATATTTTGAAGAGGCTGAATAAAACAATGATATTTCAACAAAATTATTTCTTCCTAATTTTAATTGTAGTTGACCTACGAAATACGTAAGGGGGCACCATTATATAAAATCACCAACCTATTTAGTTCTCAATCTCCCAAGGTGCAAGAGAAGGGAAACTACACAAAAATCATTTCTTTTTTAATGTTTCATATACCAAAACCATAATTTCATTATGTTTATCAAAATACTTTGGAGACTTTTACCCAAGACTAAAGGAGAGAAATGGTGCATATCTTGGTGGGAGGATGTCATTGCTAGGTTTATGGTGTTTGTTTAAGGTTATGGCTATCAAATTTTCTTTGTATATGTAACACCCCAAGTTTCTATGCTTTTCAAGTTAGACAATTGAACATAAATCCAAAGGGGAGTGGACCCCAATGGAGAATTATTGTGTGGATTTATGTAAATATTTATTAGTGAAAAATAAATGGAATATTTATGTGTGCATTATGACCAGATGAGATTTGGAGATCACAAGCCTAATCCATGAGGGTATGGAAAAAGGTTAAGACTTTCCCCAAAACCTTTCAAAAAGCCTTGAAAGGAATTATTTCTAAATTAGATTAAAGAGGACAAATCTAAATTCCCCAATGAAGAGGAAAGTAGTTGGGAAGAGGTAGAAAAGCTAGAAGAGCAGAAAGCAGCTTTAAAGTCCCTCATTGAGGGAAGCCTAGGAAAAACAAGAAGAAAGCATCCTGAAATTCTGGATGCAGAATTTAGAAACAGGCTTGGGGAAAGCATAGCTTAAGTAAGCTGCTCCAGAACAGATGGAGGTTAGTCTGTTCTTGGGAGGATCTTAGCTCGGGGGTGAATTCTGCAGACAGAAGAATTCTATGGTTGGGAGGATTGGTCATAGAAAAAAGTGGTATGCACACCAAACCTATAAATTTCTGTTATAAGGTGTATTATGAAATCTTAAACTGGTATTGCGATTGAAAGCAAATTTTCATGCTGTAGATATTAAATTCCTTACATTTAACAGATTTTACCAGAAGAAATAATCCTCTAAAATCTGTATAGTTGTAGGAATAGAGTCTATTGGGAAATATTAATCAGAATCTCTAAACTGATATTGGTTTAAATCTGAAGATACATCTTACTCCCATAGACAATGTATTTTTATAACTTTAATCTGCTTCTGTAATACAAATTTATATGAAAAAAAATATATATATAGAACATTAAATTTTATAGCCAAGTGAATCAGATTTGAATGTTATGAGTATAAATTATTAAATTCTGCTTCATTACTTTCAAGAAGAAAATATTTGATTTCAGGAAAACCAACTATATTTTCTATTACAAATGAAGTAGTGTAATCTAAGCTAGAAGTAAAAATTTATTGAATAGATATGATAATACTAGAAAGAAAATTCTGCTAAGAATCTATGATGTTCTCTGTATGAAAATATAAGAATATACAATTATGCAAAATTCAATTTAAATGATAATTAGGAAATTTCCAAACTGCATATAATTACCATGATTTGAATTTAGTACATCATACATTTATATACATATCTATTTTGTATAATAAATACAAATTTCAGAAGTAGAAACTATATATGTATATGCATGTACAGCTTAGGGTATAACTGTAAAGTGAATGCATGATATTAATTTTTTAACAAGTTATATCCACAATGATATGAGATTAAATTCACTGTATAGTGAACATAGAAAAATCTACTTGTATATGACTAATTTTCTTAACAGTTACTGGAAATGATAGAAAGAAAGCTATAGAAGTCAAATTAAACATAAGTTTATACTTCATACTTTTTCATAAGAGGGTAAGCAGTAAAGATGAAATTCTATCAACATAAATATTTCACCACAGGTAGACAAAGTTGACTATTTACAATCTATAGTTATTCTGATAAAGAATAAAGAAATATAAAGATTTTGTATATATGAAAATTAAATTTAGAGAGAGATTGTACAATATTGAAAATCTGTAACAAATAAGTAAAAATATCATGGCAGTAATTAATGAACAGTATGGTTAATTAACCCTGCACTTTTCTGGGCAAATTATATAAATGTATATGTATACAATAGAACCTGTGTATAATTAGAGTTATCATAACAGAATATAAAATGTCCGAATCTCAGTTGGATCCAAAATCCATTTCACATTAAATAATGACATTTAATATCGAAATATTAATTGCTGAGACAACATAGCAATTCAGTCCCGAGGACATCGTTGGGGTTAAGCTAGAAGAAATGAAAAAACCAGTACTAACCTGGAACAAGAGTAAACGGGAGGTTAAACTTTTAACGGGAGTGAAATTTTTACATGAAAAGCCATGACGTAACCAGGACAAAATTTGGTTACCTGTATATCATCCAACGACAATGAAATACGTTAAGCATGAAAACGATATAGTTAGGAATATATCGAAAACTATATCGAATATATAATTAGGAATATAAGAAGACGATAAAAAAATGTGTTTTGTAACCTGAGAACAAAGAAAACTTCCACGAGAAATGCTGTGTGAATTCTGTGGAAGAATGAACTAGTGTCACATACATATGGACTTATATCAATAAATTTTAAAAGCCAACGAAATCGATTTGGAAGCATAAAAAGAAATTTCAAACATCTTACATTAAATATCTATCAGATTTCTGTAGAGATATAACCACCAGAGTCGTATTGTTTTTCCATATGAGCTAGGGAGATTTCAACCCTAAATACATCAGGATACAAAACAAATTAAGTCTCAAAGTCATTTCTGGTAAGAGTACCGAGAGTTAAAAAAGTTGTCTCTTTGGAATGAGATCAGTGCCTCTCGACAATTTCTGTTAGAAGAAAAAGAGAGCAGTGATGAAGCTCCTCTGTAAGAAGAGAGATGGTATTTATAGATTTCATAGCCAATAATACTACGACCGAGAAACTAAAATTCAAGTTGAAAGGTCAAGAACATAAATATTATAACCAAACATTTTAATAACTCAAACTGAATCCAAAGAGGTTGAGCCACCAGCACCGTGCTGGAAGGGTTTGGAAAAGATTTAAATACCAACATGAAATTTCAATAACATATGATCGATCTAACAATACAATAACACTCATGCTTACCTGATAGTGTCTCCATGAAAGGCACAGTGAAGGTCTACGAAGCTTAATCGACTAATTTCGACTTCGGGAAGCATGGCAAAGCTTTGATGAAAAAAATTAGCGCATAAATGAAATGGTAAAGGAGACAGTAAGACTGAAGAAACGACTTAAATAATATTCACTGTGGATAAACCCTACATTTTATCCACGGATCATAACCCTACACTTGTCAACCGATCATGACGGAGATTGAAATCGAATTTCATTCTTGGGATTGAGACAAGGTAGTCGTCATGAAAATCCAATGGAAATCCCCACATTAATTGATATGGTACACCAATTGCATATAGGAGGATCGATTTGCATTAAATAATGGTACTTACTCTCAATGGCGGAGAAAAATATCGCCTACAGTACAAGGGTATAGGTGGTAACATATAGGTTGCATTTAACCCAAAAGAGAAACGTGATCTCGGTCCTGCAAAACTGATATTCATTCATAAATGCAGTGATACGATAATGTCGCATCCAAAATCAATGTAGAGCTACCATAGGTCAATTCGAGTCTTGAAATGATAAGGGTAGATTACCAAGGTTATGAAATTAATGATTTTGAATACTTCTCAATTTTATATATATATGTGAGAATTGGTTATGTTAATTAAAGAAAATTATTAACTTGCAATTTCTATAGTCAAAAACTATATATATATATGTGTGTGTGTGTGTGTGTGTGAAAGTTATGAGTAGGTAATAAAATTTAGTTAGATGCAAGGGAGATGTGTCTCTCTATACATAAGTAAAGGTATCAAGGGATTTTAAATGATAGGCATAAAAAGATAGTAGGGATATTGTTAATGATGTGTACATAACAATATATATTCATGCCTTATATAAAAATAAAGTTGATCTCTTATAAAAAGGATAAGAATTTAGATTCTGACTTACAATTTTTGAGTGTCTTGATGTAATGAAATAACACATGTTTAACCCTTGAATATATAAGAAATAAATTCTTTAGGAGATAGGAAAAAAAAAAAATTGTGAAAGTAGGAGATGTCACGAATGGTATCAGAGCCCAAGTTGGAAAAACTGGGCTGTTTTTGTGCCCACTGTTATAAATTTATATTCTTTTGAAAAAAAAATGTTACTGATGTTGTTTTGTTTTATAGTAAAAAGGGTACTAAACTGAAAAGTTAATGGCTGAAGAAGATGAACTTTATGTTGATCTGGGTGGTGGAGATAACACGCCAGATCCCAATGCTCCTTTGATGGCTATGTTTCACAGGATGCAATGGGATATGGCCCAGCTAAGAAGACAAAATGATAGGTTATCTTTAGCCAGTGAGGAGCAGGAAAAACTGATAAGAGAACTGACTTCCCAGAACATCCAAGAAGGTGAAGGTTCCGGAAGGAAGAGAAAGGGCAAGATCAATCTCTCAGATGAATCTGAACAAGATGATGCCACTAGACATCAGTCTAAATAGAAGAAGGAGTTACAGGGTGAATTCCGGAAAATCAAACCTCCCTCTTATGATGGAGAGAAGGAGGAAGATGCTGAGGCATGGCTGCTGAATATGATTAAGTATTTTCAGGTCTATGAGTATGAAAGCAATCTGATGGCCAGATTAGCTATCTACCAACTGCAAGATAAGGCTACCTTGTGGTGGGAGGAAACAAAAATGGTTCATGCCATTGATGAAAAAATAGTGACTTGGGAAGATTTTCAAGTCAAGTTTAAAAACCGGTATTTGAATGAACATTACTATGATGACAAAGCAAAAGAGTTTCATGAACTCAGACTAGGACAACTCACCATAGATGAGTTTTTCACCAAGTTCACAAATCTGTTACGATATGTTCCTTACATTCGTGAGGAGAAAGAAAGGTACAAAGATTTTTGAACTGTTTGCCTACTGTGTACAAGGAGAAAATAGAGTTTGATAATCCAAAAACAATGGACGAAGTGGTGAGGAAAGCCAGATTATGCTACCAGCAGTTTAAGGGAAAGAGTGAACAAGGGAAGAGCTGGACAAACAAGGGTGAATTCAAATGAAAGAAACAGAAACCAACTTATTTGAAGAACTTTGGTAGGAATCATCAGCGGAAGAAATTTAACAAAACAAATGAAAGTCAAACTGTTCAATCCAAAGTTGGTTCAAAGCAAATAGATGGGAATAATAAGAAGGAAGGAACTGTTAAAATGCGGGAGCCTTTGAAGTGCTGGGGTTGTGGGGAACCTCATCTGTTGAGGGACTATCCACACCGAAATATTCAGATGGTTCTGAGAGATAGAGAAGCTACCACAGTGAATGATGTAGCAAGGAACATCCCCACTATCAGTGCAGCCTTGGAGAACTGACAAGAAGAACACCAGTATACTATGGTCGAGATGGAAGGTAAAATTTCTGATCAATCTGTTACTGTCTTAATTGATCCGGGCACTTCTTTGAGTTATATTAGTCCACAAGTTGTAGAAAAATGTAAACTCAGAACAGAAAAGTTTCAATAGCCTTGGTTGGTACAGTTAGCTACCGGAACCAAACACAAGGTAACTCATAAGCTACCTAAAACAACTATTAAATTGAATTATTATCAAACAGAGGTAGATTTAAACATTTTTCGATTAGGTTCGTATGATTTAATGATAGGAATGGACTGGTTAGAAAAGAAAAAGACCATGCTGAATTTTTGGGACAAAACTCTGCACTACATAGATGCTGAAGGAAAACCATTCATACTAAAGGGGAAACCGAAACCTATTTCTGTAAGGCAGATCTCAGCCCTTTAGTTAAAAAGAACTGCTAGGAAGGGGTATCAATTATATGCTATACATGTTGTAGAATTAGAACAACAACCAGAGGCAAACTTGTTAGACACCTTACCAGTGATAAGAGAATTTAAAGGAGTATTCCCGGATGAGATTCCTCATCTTCCCCCCAAGAGAGAGATCGATTTTTCAATCGATTTGGTGTTAGGGGAAACACCAGTTTCTAGAGCCCCTTACCGGATGAGCCCCCCTGAACTCATGGAGTTAAAAATGAAATTACAAGAATTGCTGGACAAAGGTTACATCAGACCGAGTGTATCTCCTTGGGGAGCACCGGTGCTGTTCATGAGAAATAAGGATGGAACCTTCAGAATGTGTATTGACTATCATCAATTGAATAAGTTGACAATCAAAAACAGGTATCCATTGCCCATAATAGATGACCTTTTTGATCAGGTGAGAGGAGCTTCAGTATTCTCTAAGATTGACTTAAGGACTAGTTATCACCAACTCAGAATTAAGGAGGAAGATATCAGTAAAACAACCTTTGAACGAGGTATGGTCACTACGAATTTGTAGTCCTACCTTTCGGTTTGACCAATGCCCTTGCCACTTTTATGTGTTTAATGAATAGCGTCCTGAATAAATACTTAGACAAATTCGAACTAGTATTTATAGACAACATTCTAATCTATTCAAAAAGTGAGGCAGAACATAAAGAACACCTTAGAATTGTGTTGCAGACTCTTAAGGAGAATCAGTTGTATGCCAAGTTTAGAAAATGTGAATTTTATAAGGATAAAATTCAATATTTGGGGAATATAATTTCAGAACAAGGATTGGCTGTTGACCCTGAGAAAATAAAGTCTATTAGAGAGTGGCCGGTGCCGACTGATGTCTCAGCAGTAAGATCATTTATGGGGATTGCAGGATATTACCGACGGTTTGTAGAAAGATTTTATGCAATAGCACATCCCATAACTTCACTACAGAAGAAAGGGACAAAATTTGAGTGGACTGAAAAATGCCAAAATAGCTTTGAACAACTGAAATTAAAACTTACTACAACACCTATACTAAAGATTGCAGATCTTGATAAGGAGTTTGTAGTGTGTACTGATGCGTGTGGAGAGGGATTGGGAGGAGTTCTGTTGCAAGAGAATTCTGTTATTGCGTATGAATCTAGAAAACTTAAGAAGCATGAACAAAATTACAGTGTATATGATCTTGAGCTAGCTACTGTAATTCATGCCTTGAAGATGCGGCGACACTATCTTCTCGGAAAGAAATTTATATTGATGACAGATCATATCAGCCTCAAGTATTTCTTCACTCAAAAAAATTTGAATGCTCGACAAGCCAGATGGTTGTCTTTTCTGATTGAATTTGATATGGAAATAAAACATATCAAAGGAAAAGAAAACAAAATTGCCGATGCTCTAAGAAGAAATGCTTGCGAAAACATAAGTAACATTGGGAGCAGTGCCATTTTTGAATTAGAAGGATTAGTAAAAAGGGTGGCAGATCAAGATCACAACTATGAGAAACTACAAATTCAAATGATGAAAAAGGAAATGGCTGGATACACCCAAAATCAGAAAGGGCTGATCTGTTATAGAAACAGATTGTATATCCCCAATGTGGATTCTCTGAAAAAAGACATTCTTGATGAATATCATAAACAACCTTATTCAGGACATCCTAGATATCATAAACTACTTACAGCCTTGAGAAAGAAATTATTTTGGCCAGGAATGAAAAAATACGTGGCCAACTACTTAGCCAGATGCATGGAATGTCAACTAGTCAAAGTTGAACATCAACATCCAGCTGGCCTTCTAAATCCCTTACCAATTGCAGAATGGAAATGGGACACTACTTCTATAGATTTTATAATCGGGTTACCCAGAACAAAGTACCAACATGACTTAGTAATGGTAGTGGTAGATAATTTAACAAAGGCTGCACATTTTATACCTATGAAATCTACTTTTGGGACAGCCCAAGTAGCAAATGTGTTCATGAAGGAAATTGTAAGGCTACACGGGGTTCCAAAAATGATTATTTCAAATAGAGATGCTAATTTCATAGCAGCCTTCTGGAAGAGTCTATTTGGAGGCATGGGAACTAAATTAAATTTTAGTACTGTCACCCTCAGATGGATGGTCAAACTGAGAGAAAAAATCAAATTCTGGAGGACATGCTCAGAATCTATGTGATGGATAGGCCAACTAAGTGGGAAGACTATTTACATTTAGTCAAATTTGCTTATAATAACAGCTACCAATCTTCCATCAAAATGAGTCCATTTGAGGCACTCTATGGAAGAAAGTGCCACATTCCTTTAAGCTGGAGCCAACTGTTGAGCCCCAAGATTGTTCTTTCTTCCATCAAACTTCACTCCATTTTTCTTTTGTCCATTGTTATCCTAGGCTCAAATGATCAATGAAATTAGTTAAAATTACTTTAAGAATGAATATCATGGCTAACTTGCTAAGTTTTGTGATTTTTTCATTGTAATGTATTTTGAACTGAAACTAGCTACAGAATGCAGACATTCCGTAGCTAGTCGCCAATTCTGCAGTTGTCTTCACGTTCAAGCATGTTCCAGGTGTCCTCTTAGGAAAAGCCACACATGGGTGTATTCCACATCATGTCCTCAACATTTGTTGCTTACCATGAAGAATGAATGGAATTCTGGACGTGGTTTTGTACGTGGGAACTCACACAAGGAGGCAGACTCCTAATAGGACAAGGACAGTCCAGATGTCCTTTGTCACTTTATGCTGCCATATTTAGAGTTCTAGTACGATTTTGATATGAAAAGACAATGATTCCCGTATTATTTCAAGTTCTGTTATGAAGATTTGTTATAAATGTACTCGGGAAACCGAGAAACAAGTTCTAGATTTTGATTAGATTTCATGGATTGACTGCTATATTTCTGAAGACCGAGAATACTCTGTTTTAAGTTATTTTCCTTTAATGAAGAAGACAACATTTCTCTGAACGCGTTGAGTTGATCTTGAGTTAGATTTTGTGCTACTCTGGTGGTAGAGGGCCCCTGCCTCCTGAGCGGCTTTACTTTTGCAATTTAGATAAGTATCTTAGTTCGTTTTCAAGTTTTTGAAGTTTGCGTTCATAGTTAATTTCATTAGTCATTATAGCTATACTTGTTCTAAGAAACTCTTCCAAAATATCATTATAATGAATGAGAAATGGCTGTAGTGTTATAGATTTTATTTGCAATTCCTTTTGTTCATTATCACAGTTAAACTTACTCTAGTAAACTCTTCCAAGATATCATTATGATGACTAAGGTATAACTGTGATACTGTAGGATTCAGTTGCTTGTTTACACTAAGTAGCATAGCTAATCTTACTCTTAAAAGCTCTTCCAACACATCATAATAATGAGTAGGAAATAGCTGTGATGTCTTAGTTTTTAATTGTAATTGCTTTCAGTTTTCATGTTTGCATTCAAATGCATTGAATTGTACAACCAGGATTGTTCTAACAAGCTCTTCCAAAATACCATTCATGATGAACGAAATAGGCTGTAGAATCCCATAGATTAATTACATGATAACTCAGTTAGGGCACTCCGGAGGCAAATTGCATTTAATTCATGCTCTGTTATTTCGTTTCAAGTTTGATAATGGCTTTTTAATCTAGCACTGATCACTGTAGACTAGTAGCACCCTAGTTCAGTTCCAGCTTAGCTCACTGTATTTACATTCCAAGGTTAGTTGCCATCCATTGCATTCTAAATTGCATTAGTTGTTAAACTTAAATACCACGGTCTTCATTATTTACAAAACTTCTTTTGTTCTAAACCTAAATTAACTCATAATCATTTGGACAGAAGATAGTATCAGTATAAGGCCTGGAGTACTTTTGCAACCTTTGTACCATTTCACAAACAAGCCTTTCTTCAAAGACTATTCTAAAAGGAAATCTATAACTTTTGAGTGAGGTTTAGTGGTGTTAAACTAAGTTGCATAATAGAATTAGGAGCTAGTTTTAGAGTAGAGATCTTATGATGTTACAAATGTTCTTTTCCAAATATGTTTCAACAAACCTTTAATCATGGATGAGATGTTGTATCATTATGAGTGGATTGTTTAATTGTTTAGTTAGGATATTTTTTACACTTAGCTGCCCATTTCTCAAGCTCTTCCAAAATATTCTTAATGAATGAATTGGTCAAGTTAAGTTCATGTTGTGATTCATTTTCTTAAAGTCATTATCAAGCTTTGTATTTTTCTAAGTCATATTTTAGGTTTGGTTCTGTTTTAGTCTTTGCATTTTTCATTTTTCATCCATAACTTAGGCTTTACTCTGTTTCAGCATTTAGTTCTTTCTCTTGTGAACATAAAACCATAAAAAGACCAAAAACATCATAAAACACTAGACACAACGCAGTAAGAAACAAACACCTAGGCACATACAGTGCACCTCACTTCAGCAGTTTACCAACCCTGGTTGACAATTAAATGAACTCAATTTAGGAGACTAGGTTGAGCACAAAAATTTTGGCGCCGTTGTCGGGAAAGTGAAAACTAGGTAACCTTTGTTTCTTAACTCCCAAAAACAATGATATGCGTAGAGAGAGAGACTCAAGGGGTAGATTCATAAGAAGCAGAAGCAGAAGTTTGATTCCTAGAACACCACTTGTTTCACCTAGACCAAGAGCTAATACACCTTCAACTCAGACCCACATTCCATCCTTTACTGATCCTAGACTTCTAGAAGACCTAAGATCAGATATTCCATTAGAGAGACCTTCCACTTCATCCACTGAACCTGTCTTAGAAGAAGATCCAAGGACTCCTGTTAGGGACACCAACTTTTTCACTTCCACAGAAGAATCAACCATGGCAGAAGAAGGAGGAGGAGGAGTCTTTAATGGAGAACACACATTATTTGGAGGGGGTAGAGGTAGAGGTAGAGGAGAAGGAGGTAGAGGTGCAGAAGGAGAAGGAGGTAGAGGAAGAGGTAGAAGAGAAATGGGAAGCTCTTTTGGGTTCCCTATAATAGATGAAGAAACCAATATAACCATGAAAAACATTTCACCCTCTGTCCTTCCAAACTTCTATGGACTTAAAACTGAAGATCCTGAAACCTTCCTATTTGAATTTGAAATCTTGTGCAGAACTTATGACTACTTACAAGATGCTCAAAAACTTAAATTATTTCCTTCAACATTGAAAGGAGCAGCATTGAAGTGGTTTATGAGTTTGATCAACAGTTCTATTAGGACATGGGAATACATGAAACAAGCATTTCTAGAAAGGTATTTGGATTATTGTATGCCGGTCAATCATAAGGAAGAAGTGTTTAAGATGTTACAAAAAGAAGCTGAAAACTTGGAAGATTTGTTGGAGAGATTTCATTACAACATCAAAAGAGCAAAAATGGAAAACTTAGATCAAGACACCTTAAAAGCTCTTTTGTTGAAAACAATTAGGGATGAATGGTTGGATATCCTTAACATGATGGGAAAAGGGGATATATCAAAGCTCACATTACCTGAAATATCTGAGTTATGTATCAACCTTTCAAGAGGGAAATCTAAAACTGTAAAAGGTCCAAGAGATCCTGCTCTTGCAAGGGCAAGTAAGTCTGCTTCTGGGACAGTAAGTAGGTCAAAAATAGGACATATGCTTGATGATTTCAAATCTGACATCTTAGAGAGTCTTAGTGAACAAATAGACACCCTTAAATTACAAAACAAGCAAAAAGCCGAATCCGATGCCTTAGCAATCTTTTGTCCCAAATGTAGAAAGAAACATGCCTTGAGAGAGTGCCCTTTGGAGGTAAAATTTGTAGAGACCTGTGTCATTTGTTCTGAAAAACATGAGACCAAGAATTGTCCTTCCCTTCCTGGTCTCAAAGCTGTCTTTCAAGAGGAAACTCCTACAAATTCCACAGAATCTCTCAATTTTGTCTCTAGAAGGCCTTGGCAAGGACCTCAAACATAAGGATTCCATGATCAAATGTATAACCAACCTCCACCTTGGAATTCTTGGCAGCAACCTTGGCCTCAATTTCAAAATCAATCTCAAGTTTGGGCACAAGGAGCACAAAGTCCCTATGGAAGATACTCTCAGTACTATCAGTATCCACCATCCTATCCACCATACCCACATTTTTTTCCTCAAAATACTCAACAAAATTTTCAACAAAATCCTCAACAACATCATCAGAACCTACCACATCAAAATCAACCACTTCCATTACCATTTCCTCAAAAATAAAATCAGTTGCCTGCTCAACCCATATCAAACCCCAATAATAAAAATCCTCAGAACACATACATGATAGAAGGCCAACAGTTTCCAACTTATTTAATTACTCCTTTAGACCTTAGTGATGTTCAACTTAGGTCTGGAAGAATACTTGAAAAGAGGAAACCTTCTGTAATCATACAAGAACAAGATAACTCTGAGGAAGACTCTCTACGGGTGAATAAAAGTCTTGAGGAAGACACATCTTTTCAAGACCCAAATACTGAAAAATTAAAGCAAAAAGAACCAATAATTTCAACTCCTGTATTAGAGCATCCATCAATATCTACTTCTATACCTCCCTTTCCAGAAAGATTACAAATTGATAGAGGTGTAGAAAAACAAATTATGGTGCCTAATTATGATTTCCTAGATGAGCTGAGAAATGTTCGCATTAAGATTCCATTATTACAAGCCATCAAGGAAATTCAAATTTTAGCCAAAACAATAAAGGAGTTGAGCATGAAGAAAACAAGAAAAAGAATAAGAGAGACAAAGAAAATTCAACTGGCAGGAAAAATAGCAGACATTATGATGGGTAAGATTGTTATTCCAAAGTATCTAGACCCAGGAAATCCAGTTGTTAAAATTCACATCAATGGAATTGAAATCCAAAACACACTCATTGATTTAGGAGCAGCAATCAATATCATGAGTAGACAAATCATGGATAAACTGAAACTTCATAATCTTCTCTTTACACCCACATTATTACAATTGGCAGACAGATCTGTGATCAAACCTGATGGGGTAATAGAAGACATTCCAGTGTCCCTAGATTCTTGGGAGTACCCTGTGGATTTCATGATCCTAACTCCTAAGAATAATCTAGGAGGGCATCCTGTTATATTAGGAAGACCTTGGTTGGCTACAGTTGATGCTTTTATTAGTTGTAGATCCGGTGATATGTACATCTATAATGGTAGTTCAACTAAGAATTCACTTTGTATCCTCCAGCTAGGACAATTACATATTTAGATGATACTCAATGGATAGAGGATGAAGAAGACTTACAACCTCTCTTCACAATTTCAGAAATTAGTGAAGATAATCAAATTCTGAATACTCTAGAAAACTTTGAATCCCCTTCAGAATACAAACATGAACCATTTCAAGAGGGATCCAACATTGAGTTTTTGTCATCAAGACAAATGTCTCTTCATTCTATGGATAAATTTGGCAGCTCTACAAGTGAGATATTTCCAGGCAAAACTTTGAACATAAACAAGAACCTAGAAAAATCTCAACAAGAAGAGTTAGTCAAGATATTACAGAGACATTCTTCTGCATATGCATGGGAGTACACCGACATGAAAGGGATAAGCCCCAAGACTTGCACTCATCACATCTATATAGAGGAAAATTGTAAACCAATCAGACAACCTCAAAGACGGATGAATCCAAATCTTAGGAAGATTGTTAAAGAAGAATTGCAAAAATTGTTAAATGTCAACTTCATCTATCCCATTTCAGATAGTCAGTGGGTTTCTCCCTTGGTAATTGTGCCAAAGAAAAATGGTAAATGGAGGGTATGTATTGACTACCGGGAATTAAACAAAGCTACTCTTAAAGACCATTTTCCCTTACCTTTCATAGATCAAGTGTTAGATACATTAGTTGGCAAAAAGTACTTCTCATTTCTAGATGGGTTTAGTGGTTATAATCAAATTCAAGTAGCACTTGAGGACCAAGACAAAACCACATTTACCTATCCTCGGGGTACCTATGCTTACCGAGTATTTCCATTTGGATTATGCAATGCACCTGCAACATTTCAAAGGGAAGTATTAGGAATTTTTTCAGATCTAATACATGATTGTGTAGAGGTATATATGGATGATTTCACAGTTTATGGAAACACATTTGAAGAGGCTTTAGCAAACTTGGAAAAAGTTTTAAAGAGATGTCAAGAAGCAAATCTTTCACTTAGTCATGAGAAATGTTTCATGATGTTTACTAAAGGTATTGTTTTGGGGCATCATATTTCAGGGGATGGGATTAGAGTTGATGAGTCAAAAGTTGAAGTCATCTCTAACTTATCTATTCCAAGTTGTCAAAAATATGTTAGGAGTTTTCTAGGATTTACAGGATATTATCGGAGGTTTATAGAAAACTTCACCAAGATAACATCTCCACTCTTCAAATTACTTACCAAAGATTGTGAATTCAAATGGAATTCTGATTGCCAGTTAGCCTTTGAAACCCTGAAAACAAAAATTTCTGAAGCACCTATTTTAAGGGGACCTAACTGGAAGTTACCTTTTCATATCTCAACAGATGCCTCTGATATAGCTCTAGGAGCAGTATTGGGACAAAAAGACTCGATTCCTTATGCCATCTACTAGACCAATAAAAATTTGAATCCTGCAGAATTAAACTATACTGTAACTGAAAAAGAGTTTTTAGCTGTTGTTCATGCCATAAACAAATTTAGACACTATATAACAGGCTATGAAACTTTTGTTCACACTGATCATTATGCAATTAGATACTTAATGAACAAATCAATTACTAATGGCAGAGTCATAAGATGGTTATTTCTTTTACAAGAATTCAACATTACCATTCTAGATAGGCCTGGAAAACAAAACACAGTAGCTGATTTCCTATCTAGACTCCAAAACATCAAAGATGACACTCTAGTTGAAGACCAATTTCCTCATGAATATATTTTTTGCAATTTCTACTCAAACTCCTTGGTTTGCTGACATTGCTAATTATTTAGTTTCAGGAAAATTTCCTTCAATAATGAATGCAAAAGATAAAAGAAAAATCATTTATGACATTGCAAAATATTCGTGGGTTGCTAATGAGTTGTACAAGACAGGTCCAGATTTGATCATTAGGAGATGTGTTCGGGAAGATGAGATGCCTAAGATTCTTAAAGCATGTCATGATGAACCTTGTGGCGGACACTTTGCTGATAAGAGGACAGCCTATAAGATCCTTCATTTACGATATTATTGGCCATCCTTGTTTAAAGATGCTAAAGAGTATGTCAAAAGATGTGACAGTTTCCAAAGGGTAGGGAAACCTTCTCCTTCAGGTGAGATGCCATTACAACCTCAGGTACATATTGAACCTTTTGAAAAATGGGCTTTGGATTTTGTAGGACCGATTAGTCCTCCATCAAGACAAAAGAGATATATATTAGTTTGCATTGATTATGTTACCAAATGGGTAGAGGCCAAGCCATTACTTTTTGCTAATGAAGCATCTGTAGTTAATTTTCTTTTTGAGGATATTTTTACTCGTTTTGGTGTTCCAAGAGAAATTGTTACAGATCAAGGAGCTCAATTTACATCAAGGCTAGTGGAACAAATGATGGAGAGGTACAAAATCAGGCATAGAAAATCTACTCCTTATCATCCACAAGCAAATGGTCAAGTGGAATCTACTAATAAGGTCATTGAAGGAATCCTAACAAAGACCGTTCATTTACATAGAAGAGATTGGGTAGATAGGCTTCCTGAAGCCTTGTGGGCCTATAGAACTACATGGAGAAACACAACAGGTCATACTCCTTATGAACTTGTTTATGGAAAGCAAGTTTTGTTTCCCATAGAGTTCCACATTCAAACTTTCAAAATGGCAGTTCAGCTAGGACTTGATTTAACGGAGGCACAAAAGCATAGATTGGAGCAGATTAATGAATTGGATGAGATCAGACAGGATGCAGTTTAGAAAACAAGTCTATTCCAATAGCAAAGGACTAGATGGCATGACAAGTACATCAAAGAGAAGAAGTTCAAAGAAGGTGACTGGGCTCTCTTGTTTGATTCAAAATTCAAGGATTTTCAAGGTAATTTCAAACACATTGGCTGGGGCCATATGAAATTGTTAAAATTTTTGACAATGGAGCAGTAAAAATCAGGACAATAGATGAAGAAGAGGTCACTTTTCTTGTGAATGGTCATAGATTGAAGTTGTATCACAAACCACTCTCAAGAGAAGAATTTGTCAAGAAGTTCCAGGAAAACAATGATGTGAAGTTAATGAAGAAGAATCTTTCTTCTTCATCAACTTGATTGAATTTTCTGAAGTCATTTCTTTAAAAAAAATAATAAAAAAATAAAAAAATAAATAAAGTATAAACATGAAAACCAATCACTGATTGGCATGTTTATACAGAAAAGATAGGGTGAAAATCAGAGTCTTTCTGACACTCTAACTTTTCCATTTTGTTTCTGCAAGCAGCTGTTACAAAATCATAAGTTCAGATCCATTGCACTTATGATCCATCTCATTTCATTTCATTCCATTTACTTATCCATCCATACTCCAGTTCATTCATTCATTCATACTTCACTTCATTCCATATTTCATTCATCTCATTCCATACTTCATCCACCTCATATCCATATCAAATTTTAAAGTTTGATGTTTTTCTGCAAATGAATAACACATGTCATAGATTGCAGGCCATTTCTTATATTCTTCCACTCCATTTCATAAATTGTAATCCATCCCATTCCATCATTCACTTCATACATATCCCATTATACCATGTTTCATCATCTATCTTCACCCATTCCATATAATATTCCATGTATATTCCAACCACTCCATTCCATGATTAAAATTCTCTACAGGCACATTCTGCAGCTAAACAGATATTCTGCAGCTAATCAGACTTTCCGCAGCCAGACAGTCATTCCGCAGCTATAGATCCTGAAGGCACTGATCAGCAGACATTTGAATTGCAAAAAGATGATCCTGTATATCCATGAACAAGCAAAATGAAGAAGGATTATGAAGACTCACAAAATAATGATTGCCAGAGGAGAACAAAGCATACAAAGACCACAAAAAGCAGATGAAAAGAAAAGGTAAAAAGTTCTGATTATAATGGCATATCATAAAAAAACTTTAGTATAGTTTTAGTTATGAATCATTCGAAAAGTTATTTTGATTATTTTTATTGATCATGCCAAATATACCCTCTGCAAAACTTTGGATAAAAATCCTTCATTTCAAATCCTATACCCGATCATCATCTAAGCGGTTAAAATGCTGAAGTGATTGATTTTCTCACGTCACCCAGCCAAATCATTTAATGATGATTTTTGAAGCCGTTGTAAAAAAATCTCTGCAGTCTTTTCACTCATTGATTTGTTTTCTTCACCTCACTTCATTAACTCGTTCCGTAACCACTCCCTATTACTCCATCCGGTAGCCAACCCTTCATCATTTCATTCTGTAAAACAGAGGTATCTCTATCACCGTGAGCAGAGGTATATTAGTTTGAAAGTTGAAGCCACTGTCACTGTGAAGCAAAGGTATATCAGTTTGAGGTATATTAGTTTGAAAGTTGAAGCCACTATCACTGTGAAGCAGAGGTATATCAGTTTGAAGATTGAAACACTGTCATCCGTGAGCAGAAAGAGTACTAATTTGAAGATTGAAGAAGAAATTATGGGCCTCATCGTGAGAACTGAACCAGTGGGCACAAAATACCTGGAAGGATACCCTCAAAGTAGAGAACTGCTGCAACAAGTAGGATGGCTGCAATTCCTTGAGAAATTTAATGGCTTCCACAAAGAAGTTACTAAAACGTTTGCAAGGTCATTCAAAGGAGCCGAGGTTGAAGTTGGAGATGTTAAATTCACTGTCACAGAGGTTTTTATTGCAGAAGCAACATGATTGCTTAGACATGGAGAAAGATGGTTTAAAAACAGAGAATTTCATAATGAATCATGGAAGCAGATCCTCAAATCACTAGGTATGGATGTCACTGTGTTTAAAAAGGGAATTCCAAGCTCTGCATTAAAGAATAAATGGAGAAACATGTTACTTATCCTACAAAAATTTATCACTTGTGAAGTAGATATGGTACTTTCTATGTTTACCATATTAGGTTGATAATGCATTTCCTAGAAGAAGAGCTTAATTTTCCCTATTTCTTGCTTCAAAGTTTGAAAAAGATGGCTTCAAGTGTTCAAAGGAGAGTCCAATTCCTAGAAACAACTCTATACCATCATGGCTTGGTTAAGATTCTAATTGAACACCATTTAACCAAAACAAAATATACTTGGGATAACTTCTTGGTGAGAAATCACTTTGAGGAACCAAAAGAGTCTTCACCTAAACATCAGCCTACAAAGAGAAGCAGAAAATGGAGAGGCTCTAAAATTGAAACTGATAAAGCAATTCAAGATAGCAGTGAAGAAATAATCTCTAAGAAATTGACTCAGATTAAGAGACAGCTTAAGAAAGAGAGCGTAATCAGAAAATTTGCCACAGAAAAAGGAGAGGGACCATCCCAGCCGAGAAGGAGCCATAGACTCAGGGGGAAACTAAGGAAAACATAGATCAAACAAACCGGGGTGATAAACATAGAAGATGAGGAAACATCTATTGAAGAAGATGTTGAAGAATATTTTGATGAAGAAGTCCCTGAAATTGACCCTGCACAGCAAGAAATTTATAACTATGTTGAAACATTGGAAAGGGAAGCTTCAGAGAGTAGAGATAGAACCCCTAGTCCTCCACTGTCCGAAATAGATGTGTTAAGAAGAGATATGTACGAGCTGGAAGTACTTAATAGACATATCAGGACTGCGAATGATATTCTGAAGGAACAAGTTAAACTAAAAACCAGTATGAACTCAACCCTGTCTCTACAAATGGAAAAAATGGAAAAGGCTAATGAAAAGTTGAAAAAGAGGAACAAGAAGTTAATCAGGGCACTTACCAATTTAAGGTTCAAGTTAGTCATCAGGAAGCCCAGAAGGCCTTTAACTTCCAGGCAAAGAAGAAGAAGAGGGTTGGATGTTCTTGCAGAAGTCTCTGAGTTTATGGAATAAGTTTCATGAGGACATGCAAGAAGTCAGCAGTGGGGGTATGTTGAGCCCCAAAATTGTTCTTTCTTTTATCTTACTTCACTCCATTTTCCTTTGTCCATTGTTATCCTAGGCCCAAATGATCAATGAAATTAGTTAAAATTACTTTTAGAATGAATAACATGGCTAACTTGCTAAGTTTTGTGATTTTGTCATTGTAATGCATTTTGAACCGAAACTAGCTACAGAATGCAGACATTCCGTAGCTAACCGCCAATTCTGCAGCTGTCTTCACGTTCAAGCATGTTCCAGGTGTCCTCTCAGGAAAATCCACACATGGGTATATTCCACATCATGTCCTCAACGTTTGTTGCTCACCATGAAGAATGAACGGAATTCTGGACGTGGTTTTGTACGTGGGAACTCACACAAGGAGGCAGACTCCTAATAGGACAATGACAGTCCAGATGTCCTTTGTCACTTTACGCTGTCATCTTTAGAGTTCTAGTACGATTTTGATATGAAAAGAAAATGATTCCTGTATTATCTCAAGTTCGGTTATGAATATTTGTTATAAATGTACTCGGGAAACCGAGAGACAAGTTCGAGATTTTTGATTAGATTTCATGGATTGACTGCTATATTTCTGAAGACCGAGAATACTCTGTTTTAAGTTATTTTCCTTTACTGAAGAAGACAGCATTTCCTTGAACGCGTTGAGTTGATCTTGAGTTAGATTTTGTGCTACTCAGGTGGTAGAGGGCCCCTGCCTCCTGAGCGGCTTTACTTTCGCAATTTAGATAAGTATCTTAGTTCATTTTCAAGTTTTTGAAGTTTGTGTTCATAGTTAATTTCATTAGTCACTATAGCTATACTTGTTCTAAGAAACTCTTCCAAAAGATCATTATAATGAATGAGAAATGGCTGTAGTGTTATATATTTTATTTGCAATTCCTTTTGTTCATTATCACAGTTGAACTTACTCTATTAAACTCTTCCAAAAAATCATTATGATGACTAAGGCATGACTGTGATACTGTAGGTTTCAGTTGCTTGTTTACACTAAGTAGCATAGTTGATCTTACTCTTAAAAAGCTCTTCCAAAACATCATAACAATGAGTAGGAAATAGCTGTGATGTCTTAGTTTTTAATTGTAATTGCTTTCAGTTTTCATGTTTGCATTCAAATGCATTGAATTGTACAGTCAGGATTGTTCTAACAAGCTCTTCCAAAATACCATTCATGATGAACGAAATAGGCTGTAGAATCCCATAGATTAATTGCATGATAACTTAGTTAGAGTACTCCGGAGTCAAATTTCATTCAATTCATGCTCTGTTATTTCGTTTTAAGTTTGATAATGGCTTGTTAGTTTAGCACTGTTTATTGTAGACTGGTAGCACTCTAGTTCAGTTCTAGCTTAGCTCAATGTATTTACATTCCACATTTAGTTGTCATCCATTGCATATTAAATTACATTAGTTGCTAAACTTAAATACCACGGCCTTCATTATTTACAAAACTTCTTTTGTTCCAAACCTATAATTAAATCATAATCATCTGGACAAAATATAGTATCAGTCCAAGGCCTGGAGTACTTTTGCAACCTTTTTACCATTTCACAAATAAGCCTTTCCTCAAAAGACTATTCTAAAAGGAAATCTGTAACTTTTGAGTGAGGTGTAGTGGTGTTAAACTAAGTTGCAGAATAGAATTAGGAGCTAGTTTTAGAGTAGAGATCTTATGATGTTACAAATGTTCTTTTCCAAATATGTTTCAACAAACCTTTAATCATGGATGAGATGTTGTATCATTATGAGTTGATTTTTTAATTGTTTAAGTTAGGAGAATTTTTACACTTAGCTGCCCATTTCTCAAGCTCTTCCAAAATATCCTTAATGAATGAATTGGACAAGTTAAGTTCATGTTGTGATTCATTTTCTTAAAGTCATTATCAAGCTTTGTATTTTTCTAAGTCATAGTTTAGGTTTGGTTCTGTTTCAGTCTTTGCATTTGTCATTTGTCATCCATAACTTAGGCTTCACTCTGTTTTTAACCAGTAGCTTATTTCCACCAGCATTTAGTTCTTTCTCTTGTGAACATAAGACCATAAAAAGACCAAAAACATCATAAAACACTAGACACAACGCAGTAAGAAACAAACACCTAGGCACATACAGTGCACCTCACTTCAGCAGTTTACCAACCCTGGTTGACAATTAAATGAACTCAATTTAGGAGACTAGGTTGAGCACAAACACCAACCTGAAGATAAGTTAATACTTGGGCCAGATGCTCTAAAAGAAATGGAAAGGATTGTTAAACAAATACAGAAAAACATCAAGACATCTCATGATCGACAGAAAAGTTATGTCGACAAGAAGAGGGTTCACCGAGAGTACAAAGTGGGTGACCATGTATATCTACGGATAAAACCAAAAAAGAGCACTCTGCATACTAAAAGTTGTGCAAAATTGGCTCCTAGATATTGTGGGCCTTTTGAAGTCTTAGAAAGGGTGGGACCAGTGGCTTATAAACTGGCCTTACCCCTCCATGTTAAAGTTCATGATGTGTTTCATGTTTCTTTATTAAAAAGATATGTACATGATGCTTCTCATATTGTTGATTGGAATGTGATACCAGTGGAACCAGAAGGGGAGTTCCTTCCAGATCCGCTTCAAATATTGGAGTGGGAAGAAATTGAATTGAGAAATAGAACAGCAACCAGAGTAAATGTACAGTGGAAACACTTTACTGCTGAAGAGGCTACATGGGAAAGAGAAGCTGAGATGATGTGAAAATATCCATCTTTATTTTCATAATGAACTATAGTAGATAGTCTGTTAACACAAAGGACGATGTTTGTTTTCAGAGGGGGAATGTGTAACACGCCAAGTTTCTATGCTTTTCAAGTTAGAAAATTGAACATAAATCCAAAGGGGAGTGGACCCCAATGGAGAATTATTGTGTGGATTTATGTAAATATTTATTAATGAAAAATAAATGGAATATTTATGTGTGCACTATGACCAGATGAGATTTGGAGATCACAAGCCTAATCCATGAGGGTATGGAAAAAGGTTAAGACTTTCCCCAAAACCTTTCAAAAAGCCTTGAAAGGAATTATTTCTAAATTAGATTAAAGAGGAAAAATCTAAATTCCCCATTGAAGAGGAAAGTAGTTGGGAAGAGGTAGAAAATCTGGAAAAGCAGAAAGTAGCTTTAAAGTCCCTCATTGAGGGAAGCCTAGGCAAAACAGGAAGAAAACATCCTGAAATTCTGGACGCAAAATTTAGAAACAGGCTTGGGGGAAAGCATAGCTTAAGTAAGCTGCTCCAGAACAGATGGAGGTTAGTCTGTTCTTGGGAGGATCTTAGCTCAGGGGTGAATTCTGGAGACAGAAGGATTCTATGGTTGGGAGTGTTGAAGATTGCAACAAGAAATAGTGAAGGAGGCATCCTGAAACATCATCCTTGATCCTAGTTGGAAATAATCACCTAAACTAGGTGGGGTCCACATAGGCTATTTTTAGGTGTGTGTCTATTTTTAGACATGGTGAGAATATTCTATAAGTTGTGGGATGCTATTTGTAGATGGTTGGTCAAATGTGAAAAATAGATGAAATTCTATTTTTAGACATATTGGGCAGAATCTATTTTTAGATTTCCAGTCTAAAAATAGATATGTCAGATATTATTAGCTCTTAATAATAATCAGACTCTAAACAACAACTTATTCTCTTGCAGCACTTCAGTTCGAGCTACGGATGTGGCACATGCAGCTGACAGAAGGAATTACGCTATTCCTAGGGTTTAGCTGAGTTATTGCATGGTTGACTTCAGTTAGAACTCATGTGGCAGAGTTTGGTGGAGTTGATGAGACAGTTGATGGAGTTGTGTTCGGTTTAACTTAGTTGAACTAGTTGTATTTAGTCTAATTGATAAATACACTAGTGATGAGTGGTGTGAATTAATTATTAATTAATTCACTAATTATTAACTCATAAATGAACTAAAGAACACATCAGTTAACTGCAATGCATGGACAGTTCAGTGGAGACCGGTGTTAGAGGTGGGTGAAAGGGTGAGTCTACTATCAGTTGTGACTATAGCTGTGCATGAGATTTGCACACACATTGATTGAGATTGCCAATGAGGATTGCATAGTACAAGCCAGTGGGATTCGAACTTGGATCTCATCATTCTTCATCTTGGATTGTGCAGTAGAGGCAGGCAGACAGGTGGAGCAGATTGGAGCATGGGATGTGCATGATCTGAGCTTGTTTTGTGTGTAACAATTGGAGATAGTGTTGAGAGCTTGTGAGGAGTTTGTACTATGATTGTTACATGTTCTCTATCATTATAATATACAGATAGTTGGGGGTTTTCAGCTGTAAGCTTTCCCCATTACATACTGTGTTGATATGTGTGATTGATTAATGTGTCAATGTGCGCATGCGATTGTTTTTAATTCCGCAAATTGATGATCAATGGTAGAAGAGGTTATGTATTATGCATGAAGCTCAAATAGTGTGTAATCAGGATAATCTCGGTGAATAACTCATCTATTATTCAAATTTCTACATGGTATCAAAGCAAAGTTGATCATCGGATCTATTACAGTGATTACATTTTATTTCTTTAGGCAGAGTCTGTAAGAGGGCCAGATAGCCTCTGGATTCATCATTTCTTTGAAAGGTGAAAAATCCAGTAAATTCCCCTACAGTCTATCTCTGTACTAGAAATACTTTGTTCTCACAAATTCAGATCAGAAGCAGTTGAGTTTTGAGCTGGTGGAATTCGAATTTGCAGCAGTGTTTTCTTGGTGTCGAAGTTGAGATGTCTTTCAACGGATTGCGATTGGAGTATGCCCTTGAGGGAAGCTCGAATTATATTGCATGGAAGGACAGGATGGAGGCGGTGCTCGATGACAATGGGCTGAAGGAGTTCATAGATGCTGAAGTTCCAAAGCCTAGCGATGCAGCCTTGGTTGAGGCTTGGCAAAAGAAGACAGCAAAGTGTCGAAGGATTCTGTTGGAGGGCGTGAAGGATCACATAGTGTCCAGCCTGCATGGTAAGGCTTCTCCATTTTTGACATGGAAAGCCTTGCCAGATTTATTCCAAAGCAAGAGCGACCAGAGGAAGTTGGCACTCAAGGATAAACTTAGGAACATTAAGATGGAGAAAGGAGACAGTATGCCCAAGTACCTCACGAAGTTCACCCAATGCAGGGATGAGCTGGGAAGTGTGGGGGTGACTGTAGATGATGAGGACTAGGTGAGATTTTCTCTCCTTGGGCTTCCGAAGAGTTGGCACTCCTATCAGGACTCTGTCAATGGTCGGGAAAAATTGCCAGGATGGGAGCGACTTTGGTCGGATCTTGTGCAAGAGGAGATAAGGCGGAGTACCAGGGATGGATCTTCATCAAAGGCATCTGATGAAGAGGATTGCGCTTTGGCTGCCAAAGCAAGGAAGGGGAAGGGCAAGAAGAATGCTTCTCAATCCGGTGCGGATGGTAAAGAGCATGACATGTCCAAAGTGAAGTGTTTTCACTGTCACGAGCATGGGCATTACGCCACGAATTGTCCACAGAAGAAGAAGAACAAGCAGGCTGCTGGAGCTGCAGCTGGTGAGGCTCTTGCCTCACAATTTGAGCAGGACTTCTCATTGATCGCATGCATGGTGTCTAGTGCATCGGGATCGGGGTGGTATTTTGATAGTGGCGCTTCCTTTCACATGACGGGAGATGTGAATCTTTTCAGTGACTTGGTGGAGAAAGATCTCCAGTTGCATGTTGAGTTGGGCGACAATGGACGATACAATGTGACCAGCATTGGTACCATAACCTTTCAGAGGGAGTCAGGTAAACTCATTCTTTTACAAGATGTAGTGCATGTTCCAGGTTTAAAGAAGAATTTAATCTCAGTCGCAATGTTAGAGGATAAAGGGTATGAAGTTGTCTTTAGTGAAGGAAAATTTTTCCTTCGGCACAAGGGAACAGGACAAGTCAAGAAGGTTGGGATTCGAGCAAAGAATCTCTATAGACTTGAAGTAGATGGGATGTCTACGAAGCTTCCTACTGTTGGGAAGTGCAAGAAAGACATGCAATTGATGCTTGAGAGGGAGCAAGTTTTGCATGCAAGTAAGAGTGAACCTCGGGATGTGGAGTAGCCACAAGATGAGGATCATGGAGTGGAAGAAACCACTCATGCAGAGAAATTTCGTGCCAGATGGGCAGAGGGAGTGCATGCAGCTATACCACCAGGTGAGAGGTGGGGCGACATGCATGAGTAATCCCAAGAGGAGATTTCTGGGCAGGATTCATTGATATGGTGTGGATCTCATGAATGAACCTAGCTACGAGGTGCCCACAGAGCAACAGTAGCATGATCAGTTGGATTGATGCAAGCAGATCAAAGTGACAGTGTCGGATACTGGAGCGTGGATCAGAGTTGACAGCAAGTGCAAAGTGCATGGGTGCAGAGTTCAACAGCGCAGTGGTTCCTAAAGACATGTGCAGTAGCTAAGCAGAAGTCGAAGAATTTGATGATAGATGCATCATATTGATTGAGTTGTTTGGAGCCTATTCAGTTTCGGAAGAGTTACAAAGCAAATGCATGGAGTTGTAGGGCACTTGCAAAGGTTGCAGGGCGAATGCATGGAGTTGCATGTCGCATGCAAAGATAGTCCTTTCTTGTTGAGAGGGATTGTTGAAGATTGCAACAAGAAACAGTGAAGGAGGCATCCTAAAACATCATCCTTGATCCTAGTTGGAAAATAATCACCTAAACTAGGTGGGGCCCACATATGCTATTTTTAGGTGTATGTCTATTTTTAGACATGGTGAGCATATTCTATAAGTTGTGGGATGCTATTTGTAGATAGTTGGTCAAATGTGAAAAATAGATGAAATTCTATTTTTAGACATATTGGGCAGAATCTATTTTTAGATTGTCAGTCTAAAAATAGATATGTCGGATATTATTAGCTCTTAATAATAATCAGACTTTAAACAAAAACTTATTCTCTTGTGACATCGGTTCGAGCTACGTATGTGGCACATACGGTGACAGAAGGAATTACGCTATTCCTAGGGTTTAGTTTGAGTTATTGTGGTTGACTTGATTTAGAACTCATGTGGCAGAGTTTGGTGGAGTTGATGAGACAGTTGATGGAGTTGTGTTCGGTTTAACTTAGTTGAACTAGTTGTATTTAGTCTATCTGATAAATACACTAGTGATGAGTGGTGTGAATTAATTATTAATTAATTCACTAATTATTAACTCATAAATCAACTAAAGAATACATCAGTTAACTGCAGTGCATGGACAGTTCAGTGGAGACCAGTGTTAGAGGTGGGTGAAAGGCTGAGTCTACTATCAGTTGTGACTATAGCTGTGCATGAGATTTGCACACACATTGATTGAGATTGCCAATGAGGATTGCGCAGTACAAGCCAAGGGGATTGGAACTTGGATCTCATCATTCTTCATCTTGGATTGCGCAGTAGAGGCAGGCTAACAGGTGGAGGAGATTTGAACTTGTGACTTGTTCATATCTGAGCTTGTGTAGTGTGTAAACAATTGGAGATAGCGCTGAGAGCTTGTGAGGAGTTTGTACTATGATTGTTACATGTTCTCTATCATTGTAATATACAGATAGTTGGGGGTTTTCAGCTGTAAGCTTTCCCCATTACATACTGTGTTGATATGTGTGATTGATTAATGTTTTAATGTGCGCATGCGATTGTTTTTAATTCCGCAAATTGATGATCAATGGTAGAAAAGGTTATGTATTATGCATGAAGCTCAAATAGGTGTAATCAGGATAATCTCGGTGAATAACTCATCTATTATTCAAATTTCTACAGGGAGGATTGGTCATAGAAAAAAGTGGTATGCACACCAAACCTATAAATTTCTATTATAAGGTGTATTATGAAATCTTAAACTGGTATTGAGATTGAAAGCAAATTTTCATGCTGTAGATATTAAATTCCTTACATTTGACAGATTTTACCAGAAGAAATAATCCTCTAAAATTTGTATAGTTGTAGGAATAGAGTCTATTGTGAAATATCAATCAGAATCTCTAAACCGATATTGGTTTAAATCTGAAGATACATCTTACTCCCACAGACAATTTATTTTTATAACTTTAATCTACTTCTGTAATACAAATTTATATGAAAAAAAGATATATAGAACGTTAAATTTTATAGCTAAGTGAATCAGATTTGAATGTTATGAGTATAAATTATTAAATTCTGCTTCATTACTTTCAAGAAGAAAATATTTGATTTCAAGAAAACCAACTATATTTTCTATTACAAATGAAGTAGTGTAATCTAAGCTAGAAGTAAAAATTTATTGAATAGCTATGATAATACTAGAAAGAAAATTCTGTTGAGAATCTATGATATTCTCTGTATGAAAATATAAGAATATACAATTCTGCCAAAATTCAATTTAAATGATAATTAGGAAATTTCCAAACTACATATAATTATCATGATTTGAATTTAGTACATCATACATTTATATACATATCTATTTTGTATAATAAATACAAATTTCAGAAGTAGAAACTATATATGTATATACATGTATAGCTTAGGGTATAACTGTAAGGTGAACATAGAAAAATCTACTTGTATATGACTAATTTGCTTAACAGTTACTGGAAATGATAGAAATAAAGCTATAGAAGTCAAATTAAACATAAGTTTATACTTCATACTTTTGCATAATAGGGTAAGCAGTAAAGATGCAATTATATCAACATAAATATTTCACCACAGGTAGACAAAGTTGACTATTTACAGTATATAGTTATTCTGATAAAGAATAAAGAAATATAAAGATTCTGTATATATGAAAATTAAATTTAGAGAGAGATTGTACAATATTGAAAATCTATAACAAATAAGTAAAAATATCATGGCAGTAATTAATGAACAGTATGGTTAATTAACCCTGCACTTTTCTGGGCAAATTATATAAATGTATATGTATACAATAGAACCTGTGTATAGTTAGAGTTATCATAACAGAATATAAAATTTTCGAATCTCAGTTGGATCCAAAATCCATTTCACATTAAATAATGACATTTAATATCAAAATATTAATTGCTGAGATAGCATAGCAATTCAGTCCCGAGGACATCGTTGGGGTTAAGCCAGAAGAAATGAAAAAACCAGTACCGACCTGGAACAGGAGTAAACGGGAGGTTAAAATTTTAACGGGAGTGAAATTGTTACATGAAAAGCCATGACATAACCAGGATGAAATTTGGTTACCTGTATATCATCCAACGACAATGAAATATGTTAATCATGAAAACGATATAGTTTGGAATATATCGAAAACTATATCGAATATATAATTAGGAATATAAGAAGACGATAAACAAATATGTTTTGTTACCTGAGAACAAAGAAAACTTCCACGAGAAACGCTGTGCGAATTTTGTGGAAGAATGAACTAGCGTCACATACATATGGAATTAGATTAACAAATTTTAAAAGCCAACGAAATCGATTTGGAAGCATAAAAAGAAATTTCAAACATCTTACATTAAATATCTATTAGATTTCTGTAGAGATATAACCACCAGAGTCGTATTGTTTTTCCATACGAGCTAGGGAGATTTCGACCCTAAATACATCAGGATACAAAAAAAGTTAAGTCTCGAAGTCATTTTTGGTAAGAATATTGAGAGATAAAAAAGTTGTCTCTCTGGAATGAGATCAGTGCCTCTTGGCAAACTCTGTTAGAAGAAAAAGAGAGTAGTGATGAAGCTCCTATGTAAGAAGAGCGATGGTATTTATAGATTTCATAGCCAATAATACTACGACTGAGAAACTAAAATTCAAGTTGAAAGGTCAAGAACATAAATATTATAACCAAACATTTTAATAACTGAAACTGAATCTGAAGAGGTTGAGCCACTAGCATCGAGCTGGAAGGGTTTCGAAAATATTTAAATACCAACGTGAAATTTCAATAAGATATGATCGATCTAACAATACAATAACACTTATGCCTACCTGATAGCATCTCCATGAAAGGCGCAGTGAAGGTCTGCGGAGCTGAATCGACTAATTCCGACTTCGGGAAGCATGTCCAAGCTCTGATGAAAAAAATTAGTGCAGAAATGAAATGGTAAAGGAGATAGTAAGATTGAAGAAACGACTTAAATAATATTCACTGGGGATAAACCCTAAATTTTATCCACGGATCATAACCCTACACTTGTCAACCGATCATGACAGAGATTGAAATCGAATTTCATTCTTGGGATTGAGACAAGGTAGCCGTCATGAAAATCTGATGGAAATCCCCACATTAATTCATATGGTACACCAATTGCGTATAGGAGGATCGATTTACATTAAATAATGGTACTTACTCTCGATGGCGGAGACAAATACCGCCTATAGTACAAGAGTATAGGTGGTAACGTATAGGTTGCATTTAACCCAAAAGAGAAACGTGATCTCGGTCCTGCAAAACTGATATTCATTCATAAATGCAGTGATACGATAATGTCGCATCCAAAATCAATGTAGAGCTACCATAGGTCAATTCAAGTCGTGAAATGATAAGGGTAGATTACCAAGGTTACGAAATCAACGATTATGAATACGTCTCAATTATATATATATATGTGAGAATTGGTTATGTTAATTAAAGAAAATTATTAACTTGCAATTTATATAGTAAAAAACTATAGACACACACACACACACACACACACACACACATACACACACACACACACACACACACACACACACACACACACATATATATATATGTGAAAGTTATGAGTAGGTAATAAAATTTAGTTAGATACAAGGGAGATGTGTCTCTCTATACATAAGTAAAGGTATCAAGGGATTTTAAATGATAGGCATAAAAAGATAGGAGGGATATTGTTAATGATGTGTACATAACAATATATATTCATGCCTTATATAAAAATAAAGTTGATCTCTTATAAAAAGGGATAAGAATTTAGATTCTGACTTACAATTTTTGAGTGTCTTGATGTAATGAAATAACACATGTTTAACCCTTGAATATATAAGAAATAAATTCTTTCGGAGATAGGAAAAAAAAAAAAATTGTGTAAGTAGGAGATGTCACGGTATATATATAATTCCATAAGTCTATTGTAGAGGTGTTGGAATATGTTCCTTGGTAACTATAGGGAAAACCTTATAATGAAGAAAAACAACCGTACACAACAATGTTGAGGAATTTTATAAAAGAAAAGAATCTTGCAAGTCCAAATAAGCACAACCGAACCTAATTTGATTGTATTAAGGTGAGCGATAGAAAAACTAAGGCCTACTTCAAATCCTTGAGCACAAAGGAGACTAGGGAAAACGTTGCATCCCTCAAGACTATGTTGGGAAAGGAACTATCCATAAAGTAATTTAAAGTGAATATTTTATTCATACTAAGCTATTGTTTTAGTCCCATAAGGATATTATAGAGGAATGTGAGTTGGTCATGAAAATGTACATAGATGAAAAACCATGTGAAAGCATATCAACAAGAATCAACTCTTGACAAGCTTGTTGAAAACCCTACAAAATTGGTCAATGATAAGGAATGCAAGTTCTATGAAGTGACATCCCAATAATATTACAAGAATCAAGGGAAATATGAGGTCTAAAATGGGTCTCCTAAGAAAAGTTCTATGAATTCCACCATCTCTCCCCAGACGCACCCTCAGCAACACAAAACTGATCCTTTGCCAGCTCCAGAGAAGGATGATGAGGACACGGACATCTGGGTCATGGTCTCTGATGGCATCTGGACGCGTTTTCTCGACGGCATAGACCCGGACTCCCCCATCCTTTGCGCACCAGTGGGAAATCCCAGGTGTACAGTGGTAGATGCGAAGGCAGCTGCTGCGCAGGATCCTGCTTGCCCCGTTGTGGAGGAGGCCCCCAACAGTGATGGTGAAGATGATAAGTGAAGTCTGTGCAGTTGCACAATTCTCATATGTTTTTTATCATGCTTGCCCACAGTGCTTTTCTGCTACTGTTTACTTTGTGTTTCTTAGATATGTCAGCGCTACTGTGCATAATGTATTTATCGGTTTTAAGTTTTGTTTGGGCTGGCTTCCTCCCTCGAGGCAGCCCAGAAACTGTGTAACAAAGGCTGGGATTGGCTAAGTGTAGCTTGCCAACCCAGCCTGTAGCATATGTAACTTTATGTTTTCGAAATTATTAGAATAGCCCAACTTACCTAAAAAAAAACACTCATTTTTTCCACAAATCCATGATTCAGCATCGACAACACAATCGTATATTCTCTCTTAAATATGTATAAGGGAACCGACTGGTTCAACCCGAGGAAATGGAAGATATAATAGCTAATCACTTCCAATCCTTTCTCTTTGAACCCATGCATGATAGATCAGAAGCCATTTAGAGAATAACACGTAATATTCCTTATCTCATCTTCAGAGATCAAAATTTGGCCCTCATGCGTGTGGTAACTTTGGAGGAAATAAAGGATCTTGTCAAGGGCATAGCCAAAAACAAAGCACCTGGGACAGATGGTTTCACGCCTGAATTATACCAAGCCGTCTGGAGCTTCATTGGGAAACATATCCTAGAAGTGGTGGAGGAGTCTCGGTGAAATTAGAAGGTAAGTTCTGGTCTCAATTCTACTTTCATTGCTTTTATCCCTAAAACAACCAAATCTAAAGACCCTTATGGGTTTAGGCCTATTTATTTATCAATTTTATTTACAATATTATTTCCACGGTTATTGTTAAACGTCGTAAGCCTCTTCTTCTTGAACTTATCTCACTTGAAAAAATGGGTTTCATGGAAGGCCTCCAAATCCTTGATGGGATTATCACCTGTCAAGAAATTGTTCACTCCCTGAAGCAACTTAAAACCCCAGGCATGATGATAAAATTGGACCTCTCCAAATCCTATGACTGTCTTAGCTGGAATTATCTTATTATCATCCTAAAATATTTTGGTTTTGGTCATCGATGGATCAACTGGATCTTTCCCTTACATCATCTCTCATATTCTCCATTTTTCTTAATCATTCTCCCTCTAGACCCTTCAATCCCTCTCGAGGATTAAGATAGGGTGACTCAGTTTCCCCTTTCCTCTTTATTCTAGCAGTTGAAGGATTGGGAATATATCTGAGATATACAATTCTTTCATCTCAAATTAGAGGCCTTTGACCATGGGACAATAACCTCCTCATTACCCATCAACAATCCGTGAATGATATCATATTATTCTGTCAAGTCTCTCTAAGGGAATCCAGGAGAAACAAAGAAATCTTGCATGACTTTATGGAAGCCTCGAGTACCCTGGTGAATTATGAAAAGTATAGCATCTTCTTTTTCAACACCCCGATGAATATCCAATCCTTTCTGGAACGACTGCTAGGATTTGGAATCAAGTCATTACCCATTAAATATTTGGGCATGCCCTTGGCATTCAATTCTTTAAAAAATCCTATTGGCAGTCTCTTCCTATTTTATCTAGGTTGAATTGATTTTAGTTTTAGAGTTGGTAGTTTCAATTCCTCCAAGTTTGACCTACATTTTTATTTTTCAAAATTGTTGCATTCTTATGTCAAGGAGAATTGAGTCTCTTACTATTTTATCTAGGTTGAATTGATTTTAGTTTTAGAGTTGGTAGTTTCAATTCCTCCAAGTTTGACCTACATTTTTATTTTTCAAAATTGTTGCATTCTTATGTCAAGGAGAATTGACCCCACGACCTTCCATTCTCATTAGCAAGGTGGTTTAAATATAGGAACTTGACCAATTGAGCTAACCCTCAAGTCATTTGTTAGTAGTTATTTGGGGTCTAAACATATTAATCTGAGTTTCATCTATTTTAAACTTTTTATGTTTTTTATTTTATATGTGTATATTTTTTAATTAGTTTTTTTCCAACAATTTGTTAGAAAGATAGAAGTACAGTTGGAATTGTAGATTTAAGTGGTTGAAATTGCACAATTAAAATTTTTAGAGATTTTTTTAAATATTCAAAAATGAAATTTTAACCAGTAAACCATGAAAAAATTTCATTTCGCTAACAATCACAAAACTAAATTCTTATAATAGTGTCTAAAATAAATAAAAAATTTAAACTTGTTATTTTACAATGTACTAAGTCATTAAAGCCTTAAGGGTTAGCTCAATTGGTAGAGTTCAAATAGTTAAAGAAACTTGACTTGCTAATGGAAGGTCACAACATCAATTCTATTTCTCTTTAATGCTCTTGGGGCTAGGCTTTGCATGGGATATGATCATAATGACCATCGTTCAAGCCATTAATAGTAACATGAGTCATTTTCATGTAGACACCAAAAGGACTTGAACCACTACATACAAGGTATTTTCAAGGTTGAAGTTAGTAAGGGTAAATCATTTAGCCTCTACCAAGTGCTTGTGAGTGGAAGGTGTATGGATTCTAGGTTGTAGCTTATCTATCTATAATTACAAGCCATTAATAATAACATGAGTGTTTTCATGTAGGCACCAAAAGGACTTGAACCAGAAATACAAGGTATTTTCAAGGTTAAATTTAGTAAGGGTAAGTCCTTTAGTCTCTACCAAGTGCTTGTGAGTGGAAGGTGTAGGGATTTTGTGTAGAAATTATATAACTGATATGTTATACATCCAAGATTCTCCTGATCACACACTATTTGACTTCATGCACAATACATAATCTCTTCTACTATTGATCATTACTTGCGGAAATTAAATCAATTGCATGCACACATTGAAACCATAAAAATTCACACATATGAACACAATGTTTTAACGGGAAAGCCTGAAGCTAAAAACCCCAACTATCCGTATATAATATATGTCATAGAGATCATGTAACAATCCTCATACAAAGCTGATCATATCAAGCTCTCAGTACAATACAATCGCTACACACTAATCAGGCCCGATCTAGCAAAACGACGCACCGATCCTACCACCTCGCTAGCCTGCCTTCATCACAATCCCCGTTGAATATGGGCTTCCGAATGAACTCAAATCCACCCGGATTTGACCGCGCAATCCTCATCAGTATCTCCATCAATGTGTGGTGCAAACTCATGCAAGACTATAGTCACAACTAATACTACACTTGCTCTTTCACCTACCTCTCCAATCGGTCTCCACGAAACTGCCTATGCACCGTAGTTAACCGATGTATTCTTCAATCGATTAATGAGTTAATATTTAGTGAATTAATTAATAATTAATTCACACCACTCTCACTAGTGTATCAATCAGTTAGACTAGATACAACTAGCTCAGCTGTGTCTAACTGAGTTAAACTGAACACAACTCCACCAACTACTTCTACAACTCCACCAAACTTTGTCACATGAGTTCTAACTGAAGTCTCCATGCAATAGCTCCACTTAACCCTCAGGAATAGCGTAATTCCTTCTGTCAGCACCTGTGCCACATCTGTGCACTTAACTGAAGTGCTCCAAGAGAATAAGACAATGTTTAGAGTCCAAATATTATTAAGAGCTAATAATATTCGAAATATCTATTTTTAGACTGGCAATCTAAAAATAGATTTCGCCCAATATGTCTAAAAATAGAAGTCCATCTATTTTTTTCCAACTTGACCAACCATCCACAAATAGCATCCTGCAACTCATAGAATATGATCGATATGTCTAAAAATAGAGATAGTCTAAAAATAGACTCTGCACCAAAAATAGCCTGCGGGCCCACTTAGTGAAGGCGACTTCTTTCCACTAAGCTCATCATCTTGTTGCAATCTCAACATTTTGGGTTGTAGGTTGTCTATCTATAATTATATGAGATTGAGATGAGGCATAAAATGATATATTTTTTTCAAGTAGTAATCTTTTCATATGGAGTGTCTTAACAATGCACCCATTCATCATCAATCCAAATCTCAATAGGGTTATTCATTGCTTTTTGTGAGATTTAGATAAACAAATTAATTAATTAACTATGTATTTATGAAAATAAAAAGTAAGAGTAATTTCTCATGACATTTGAAATGACCAATAATTGAATAATAATATAATAATTGAAAAATAATGTGTGTATTGAGAAAAGGTCAATAAAAGATATATAGTTTCTTTAAATACCAATAAGGTCTATCTATTTCTTACTATTTAATAAAAGAATATAATAGTAATATCGAAGGCAATTGACTAATGTAATGTAATAACAATTGATTAATGTAATGATAGGTGTTTCTATTTTGGAATAGGGCTTATAGAATTTAAGATGGTAGGGATTTAACTTCCATGGACAATATTTTTAATAGTATTCACAAATCAAAGTTTGAGATTGATCTCCAAAGTAGTTATACCCTTTTAATTGATTAAGTAAAAAAATGCCATATGAACAAGTGTCATTTCATGTGTCATATGAAATGAGTAAGGGTTTTTTTTGAGCATGTGATATTAATAGGTCATGCTATTGCCCCATGATATTGTAACAAAGCCTATTTATAAATTAAAAATCTCAATTGTAAAGTAGGATAGATCTTCATGGTTAAAAATTTGGTTACATGTCTTTTTTAAATGTATATATGTTTAAGTTATATATTACTTCTTTTATAATTAATAATAATAATAATAATAATTTAAAATAAAATTATAAATTAGTTAATTTTTATGATTTTTTTAATTTTAGAAATGTGAGATATATAATTAAAAAAGTATTTTGATGTTTATCATAGATGAGTAAAACATTTTTAGAATTAAAAAAAAAATAATGTATTTCAAAATATTTTTAAAAAAATTGAACTTTTAACACTTGCCATTATAAAGATTAAAATATCTTCCCATATTAATTTATTTTGAACTTTAACATTTACAATTATAAAAATTAAAATAACTTTTAAAAAATAATTTTTTTTTCAAATTTGACTCAAATACCACAACCCTCAATAATCCTTACAATTCTCAGCCCAATCCAATATGAAAATTCTCCTCCAGAAAACTCCATAAGTACTTTGGCATAAATCTTCCATTTTTATATTATCTAAAATATTTATATTTAATATTTTGTTATATAAAATATTAATATTGATTTATGAATAAAATATTTATATTATCTACAATATTTATATTTAATATTTTGTTATATAAAATATTAATATTAATTTATGAATATTATATTAATTTATGTTTGATATATATAAATTGATATTTAATCATAGGATTTCTACCAATTGTACTAACTCTTAAAACTTTTATGATTAGTATTTTTATTTGTAATTATTATATTTTAAATTATTAAAATAAAATATTTAACTATTTTTTTTAGTTTTAATGGAAACTAATATATTATTTTGAAAATCTTGATAGTAATAGAAAATATCTGTATATCCATCCTCATCAAATTGGGTGCTCTCTGTCTCCAAAGCATACTCAAAACAATATGTGATCATACAAATTCTTTCTGGTTGTTTGTTTATATTGTTAGCCTGTTATATATTTTGGAATTTTAGATTAAGATTCTACAAAATAATTTATAATATATTTTGTTATTTGAAATTTAGCAAAAGGTAATCAGTATAAAGATTACCATGCTTTGCTCTGCTGGAAAGTTGAGAAATCCCCTATTTTGCCCGCTCCATTAAATCTAGTTTGAAAAAAAAAAAAACATATCAAAATAACGAAGTGAAATCCTTTAGAGCAAAAGGTCCTCAATATAAAGATTACCATGCTTTGCTCTGCTGGAAAGTTGAGAAATTCCCTATTTTTCTCCATTAAATCTGGTTTGTCTAAGTCCAAGGAAGCACAATCAGTATATTCTTCTCAGTAGCATATAGGCATCTGCCATGGTTAGCTTGCAACTTCACTTTCAAGTAGACGTCTGCCATGATTTAAGGTGTGCCCTCCCACCGTTTTTTGGGGACTAAACTTGGCCAACTAAGCCACTTTAATACACCTATTTGCATGGAATTTTTTTCACATTAAATCTCCTTTTGATTATTATAATAGAACATATTTATTTTTAAAAAATAATCGATCATAGACACAAATTTCAATAGCACAAGCTAATGACAAAAGTTACCACTCAAGTGATGCTAATTTCATGAACTATTTACAAGTTCTCTAAAAGAGTGAGGAATATAGAAATGGACCCTAATCAATTCAAAATTGAATTAGGTTTATTATTCCGTACTGTTTTATTTTTCTTTTTCTGCTTCTCATTATTAAAGTTTTAATAAGTTTACAAGGGTGACGTCACGTAATCATACATTGTTTTTTTCACTCAGACAATTTACATAGTAAAGGTTTTGTCTAGTTAAAATAAATTTTTGTCGACAAAGGTCCATATGTGGAGCTTAATTTTTTGGAGGGAGAGGCTAGGGATATAGGTCTTTCCGCTGCATTGGCCAAAGAGTGGAATGCATATATTTTTCACTTTAGGATGGTATGTATTATATTGTCAACAAAGGATGATCGACTAGTATGGAATGGCAATATGGTCAAGTGTTAGTTATTGGTTAAAGATATTTACTTATACACTTCTGAGGGGCAACCTATGGATCCTAGGACTAGATGAATTCAAGAATTGTGGAGTGGGATATCTCACAGAAGTTGTGATCCCTATGTTGGTTAGTGGTTCATGATAAAATTCTCACATGAGCAAATTTACTTAAAAAGGGTTTTCAAGGGCCTGATAGATGCACACTTTGCTAATTATTCTTGGAAGATGTTTATTATATTTTTCTTATGCACCCATTTGCATACGCAGTTTGGAAGGGGGTCCTTCATATTCTTTAGTTCAATGCTTCTTGGAACCAGTCCTCTATTGGTGTCTACTTGTCACAATGGTTTGTAGAGCACAAGGAATACATATCGCTACCCTTCTACATTATATGGGGTATTTGGATGGCGAGAAATGCCAATATTTTTTATCAAAAAGATCCAGACATGAGGAGTACCACTATGAAGATCATTGCATTTTTTATGGAGAAAGACCCGACTCCAAAAAATATATCAAGAAGATGTATAATTATGAAGGATATTTCGACGGGGCATCATCATCAAGGCAGTGCGGCAACAAGATGTTATTAGACATGAGGCCTAGAGATTTCTATAAGTTAGATGGTTCAGTGGTTGTGGCACTAACACTACATAGAAGTTGCTTGCTAGATGGGGAGTTCTCTATTGTGCCAAGTGGAAGGTCTTAGCCAAGATTAATGTATTTGGTAATTCAAAGGCAATTATCGAGTGGGAAAATCTGATATGTTCATAAGAGGCACCAACTCTCACACATTGGATGGATTGGATCAGGTCACTGATCTCGTCTTTCAAGAGGATTTTTGTTTCCCACATATTCTGAGAGCGGAACATAGAGGAAGATATATTCTCAAAAAAAGGATGCTCCCAGGTGCCAAGCAAGATATTTTAGTCTTTCTTTTCCTATGGTGTGTTCTAGAGGCCAGGGTATATTGAAATCTAACGTTGCATTGTTCAAATATCTTATATATTTTTGTGGTTTGTAATGATGGATGTATGGACAAGCGTTTTAGGAAAATTCGCTTTTTAGGCTTATCCTTGGGGCCATTATTAGTTATAGATTAATATTAGGTAGTATGATTTTTTTGTGATATTCATGGATCACAGTTTTGTGGTGTAACTAGATGTATTGAGAGGCATAATTTTGTGGGATGGGCATATAAGAAGTAAATCTATGTAAATGAAAACTTTCCTTTTAATGAAAAGCGATTTTGTTTTTTCTTTTTGAAATTTTTTACAAAGGTGATAACAAACCAAAAAGACAATAACTATTTTTGCTTTTGTATATTAATTTGAATAATAGATATAAATAGTCTAAAGTATCCAAGAAGGTGGTCATCTTGAAGAGGATGAAGAATGAGGTCTACAGTTTTTTCAAAAACCATTATACAGTAAAAATATTTAGCAAGTGTAATATGCAAAACCATTCATTTTGACATTGAAAATATATAGAAGAATATATAAAGTTAATAACCCATGACGTGATGCTAAAAGTGATGTTGGAGGCATCTAACCAACAAATGGATGGGCCCTCAAGTTCTTCTAGTGATGGAGAATCAAAGTGGGTATGAACACCACATGGATGTCTATAAAACTATAGCAAAGATGCTCAATGAAATAAATGGTCATTTGCAACATATGAGGAATAGAAAATGTAACATAAGTGTCATTATTAGAAGGATTGGCATGAAGTAAAATGTGTTAGAAAGAGTTTAGCTAATGATAACTCATTTTTTTAGAGGAATTAATATGAAGTAAAATATTTTGGAACGAAAACTTAGTCATGAGTTACATTGAAGGGATTGGCATTAATGGTCATTTACAAGCACATGGATAGGCTCATCATAAGTAATAATATTCACGAGAATACAATTGTTAAACATAGGTCATCAAAGAACTACAAAAAAACATTAATGAAACATCAAGGTGAATCCATTTAGTGTTAAGTGGCGTGTTAGTCTTTAGAGAAGTTTTTAGAGGTTATGCTTCTAAAACTAAGAGAACACATGACACAATTTCAAAAGTAGTAAATTTTATTAATTTTTAGATGTATTTTTTATTATATTAAACATAGACATATAGGATGACTAATTTAATCACATACCAAAATGCATAAAATTACTAAATTTTAGTTGAGTTGGGCCTCCCTAGGAAGGAAAACAAGGTTGGAAGGATGAAATGAAAAGGTGGTTAAACACTCCAAAAGTCCAACCAATAGGACTTGAAATTAAGGAGGCTAGTCCTTTACAATGAGATAAAAAATATGGTGGGTCCTTATTTTTATGTTGTTACCATCTATGATGGGGCATGAATTAAGGAGGATAATCTCTCCACAGATTTGGAGGGACAAATGCATTCCCTAGGGAGCTTCTAAATGAAATCTATGTGGTGAGGGGAGTAATATGTGAATTATTTAATATCAACAAAATTTGTATTCAAGGTGTGTTACAAGTTAATTCACAAATAATTTTTATTGATATTATTATTGTTTTTAAACATGAAAACATATGTAATCTACTTAAACTATATTTTGTTGAGTTACTTTGTGCACAGAGTTGTTTTTGAAATTACCAATTTAGATTGCATATAATAAGTATAGCAACTTCATGGATGATATTAATGCACTCATAGCAAGAGTTTAAATAAGTGTTTTTTCCCATTTTAATTCACTAGGAAAATTCATGACTAAGAGATTAGTCATGAAGTTTGGGTGTGTAAGAATATATTCCATGTTTTTGTCTTCAAGGATGAGTATTTTTTGATAGACCATATTACATATCTTTCCTGATATATAGGGTGAAATTTCTTGACCATAACATTCAAGTATGAGCTTTTTGGATCACAATTCCTTGCCAACTAGAGACTTCATTTGCCAGAATTTTATGAAAATTTTAAAATCTAGACCTTAAAAGAGGTTGTGTCATTGCATTGACTTATCCAAAGTTTTTGAAAAAAAATTACTTACTAGAGTGGGGGATAATAAATTGACAGAGTTAATAAGGAAAAATATTTTCTAAACATGAATATATGGCCAAAGTATATACCACATAAATATATCATTTATCTTTAATAACTCGTCCCGAATCTCATGTGGCTCTTCTTCCACAAGAAACAAATGCTAAAATTGCTACTAAGCCAAGAATAATAATGATGGATGGTAAAAACCAACACTTATTCTTACTATGAATATTCTGAGCCCGCGCTCCTGCACCCGCGACTGCGCTGTTGAGCATCCTTTGGCCCTGGCCCTTGGGCTCTCCAGCCCCTGCTGGTCACCCCACAGCTTTCTGCATGGCTACTCCGGATTCCTCCCCAGAGATGGATGCCTCCTTGATCTAGGCCCGTGCTTTTTCTGATCTCATTAGCTCTTTGGCCCCTTCGAGACCTAGACCGACAATCTCAAAGTTTGGAAAAAAGCTAGAAGGTTTACAGGAAGTTGTTCTCCCTCCCTCTCTCCCCTGTATGGATGCTCTTTCCTTGGCAGAGAAGGGATTAATAGGTCAGTTTACCGGGCTCTGGCCCTCCCCGAAGATGGTTCACATATGGATTGAACGAAACTAGGCAGACAAGATCAATGGCAAAATCTCCATCAGATTCTTCAGAAGGGGATATTTCACCTTCCACTTTGAAACAAAAGAAGACAAAGACTTGATCTTCAGAGACAGACCCTATTTCATGGATACCAGGGGCCTGTACCTCAATAAATGGACACCAGATTTCGACCCCGAACTTGATGTGCCAAATGATGTTCCTGTTTGGGTGTGCCTCCCTCACCTCCCTCTACATTGTTGGGGGGATGATTCTGTTAGAGCCATTGGAAACGCAATTGGAAAATCCATTGACCGAAGTGAACCAAAGGATAACATGCAAGCCTACGCCAGGATCTGTGTTGAAGTGGATTTGGGCAAAGGTCTCCCCAAAGCCATCAAATTAAAAGTTGATGAATGGACACACTTTCAATAGATTGACTATGAGAATATCTCGTTCAAATGTAAGGTATGTAATGAATATGGTCACTTTTCTAATCGTTGTTCAAAAATTATTGATGTTGAAAGTCTGGAAACGGACCAGCAATGGGAAACAATTAAGAAAAAGAAAACTAATCCAAACCCCAAGAACACTTCTCAAGCTATCCCCCCTCCTAAGTCCAATCCCTTGCCATCCTCTTCCCTCAAGATTCTGGATCCTAGCAATTTACCCTCTGCTTCCTCCTCTCCCCCCTCCAATTAGCTGGATCTTTCCAATCCTTTCTCAGCCATCTCCCCCTCTGATGCTGAGCCCCCTCTCCCCCCTCCTCTCTCCCATCAGGGCTCCCCCCAAATCTCTCCTTCCATCCCTGACCTTCCCATTTCTTCCCAAGAACCTGCCTCTACTAGAATCACCAGAAACTAATCTAAGGAACATGGAGCAAATATTGAATCTCAAAAAAATCAGGGCCCTAGAAGAAGAACAATAAAGCAACAACGTGATGAAAATGCGCAAAAGGACATAGCACTAGGAACTCAAAACCCCATTGAAAATTACATATTAGGACTGAACAATAAAGACACGGGGCAAAAGGAGCAGGGAGGGAAAGCAACTCTCCGAAAAACCTTTATGCAATGATAAAATTTTTCTCATGGAATAGTAGGGGTTTAGGGCACCCCTCCAAAATAACAACCCTAAGAGATCTTATAAATCAAGAGAAACCTAAAATTATTCTCTTACAGGAAACAAAACAAGGAGATTTAGAAATGAAGACAATAATAATCAAAGAAAAGCATTATGATGGCACGCTGTCTGAGTCAAGGGGAGCTTCTGGTGGATTAGCTGCCCTTTGGGATCACAACATATGGAAACAAAAAGGCATCATGGCAAATCAGAATTGGCTAAAAGTTATTCTAGAAAACAACAAAGATAAAAAAAATATCATTGTATATAATGTATATAGCCCAAACCATTATAGGGACAAAGAGTTATGATGGAGCTCCATAAAGGAAGACATGAACAATGAGGAAAATAGTAGCATTATAATGGGAGGAGATTTCAACCTTATCCTACATGCAAATGAGAAAAGAGGAGGCTGCTTCAGTCATGATCCTTTTATAAATCATCTTGAAGACATTATGCAAGATCATGAGTTGGTGGATATAACACCAAAGAACTGTAGGTACACTTGGAGAAATAGAAGAATAAGCAGAGGAAATATTATGGAAAGGCTCGACAGAATCTTGGTTGCAATCATGCTCCTTTCTCACTATACTACAACTATTGCTAGTGTGCTCACCTTTTCAGCCTCGGATCATTATCCCATTACTCTCACTTTTGGCGACCATCACTCTCTTGGGCCCATTCCCTTTAAATACAACCCTCTCTGGAATGACATGTCGGACGCAAACCAGTTGGTGCGGGGTGTGTGGATTCAACATGTTGAAGGCTCACCAATCTATATATGGGAGACCAAACTGAAAAAAACAAAACTGGCTTTAAAGGAATGGGCTAAAACTCATTATAAAGAACCTGATAAGGTCAAAAATGAAATTAAATCCAAACTGGATGAAGTTCATGACAATATTGAAACTCAAGGCCTCAATCAAGATATTCTCAACCAGGAAAAGGATCTCTATTGGCAGCTCTATCGTGTGAATACAAAAGAGGAGGAGAAATGGCATATCAAGTCAAGAAATTTATGGCTCCAAGCTAGCGATAAGAACAAAACTTTTTTTCATGAGAAAACCACAGTCCACAAAGCTAAAAACAACATCGCATCCATCATTGATGAATCTGGACATCTTCAAACAGACCAAGAAGAAATTAAAAGTGCTACTACAACACATTTTAAAGAGCTCCTCATTGAGAATAGAATGCCAGAAGATTACTCGGACTTGCTACAGCACCTCCCATCCTTGATCACCGAAGAGATAAATCAATCCCTCAACAGAGAAATTGGAGAAGAAGAGGTCAAAAACGCAATCTAATCTCTGCATCCGGATAAAGCTTCGAGACCAGACGGTTTTTCGATCTCCTTCTATAGAACCTACTGGGATCTTATAAAAAAGGATCTCATGAAAATGATATATTGGACCCATCAGAAAAAAATAAAAAATGGAGGGTACACTAACTCTACATTCCTTGCCCTCATCCCCAAAGAAAATCGCCCTTCCTCCTTTTTTATATTTAGGCCCATCTCCCTTTGCAACTCCTCCTACAAGCTCATCAAAAAAATCCTGGCCACTCGTCTTAAGCCCTACCTTCATAATATCATCTCGGAAAATCAAGGAGGGTTCATATCACAAAGACAAATTACTGGTTCTATCCTCCTTTTTCAAGAAGCCATCCATTCCAGCATATCTCGCAATGAAAAAGGCTTTATTCTTAAGATTTATATTGCCAATGCATTTGATAGGATCAGGCACCCTTTTATCCTTGTTGTGCTTCAAAAAATGGGCTTTGATCAAAGTTTCCTTGCCTTTATCAAATCTTGCATCTCTAGACCCTGGATATCTCCTCTCATCAATGGTAGACAAACTCCTTTTTTCCAATCCACTAGAGGATTACGACAGGGATGCCCTCTCTCCCCCTACCTCTTCATTCTTATGGTGGAATCCTTCAGCAGAGCTTTGGAGCATATGAGACGGGTGGGTCTCATCACTGGCATCAAATATGGCAATGGAGTTAAAAATATGAATCATTCCCAATTCGCAGATGATACTCTGCTAATGGGAGGAGCATCCAACATTATCGCTCAGCGCTTAAAAAATATCTTGGAAAAATTCATGCTCTCTGGTGGCCTGATCAACAACCATAAAAGCTGTGTCTATGGCTAGAATGCACCCAATCAAACCTTGCACAATATTACCAATATCCTTGGTGTTCCTTGCAAACTGAATTGGGATCATTTTACTTATTTAGGCATGCCTGTAAGTATCAACTCTTTTAAGGTTGAAGTCTGGAATGTAACTACTGATACAATGAAGAGGAAAGTTAATCAATGGGGCTCATCATGGCTCAATCCCACAAGTCGCCTCATCCTTCTCAAATCTGGGCTCTCCTCCCTTCATCTTTATCACTTTACCCTCCTTCAAGCCCCTGCCAGCATTCATATCAAAATAGAAGCTATCCACAAGCATTTCCTATGGCAAGGAGGAAAGAATGAAAAAAGAAAATACAACCTCGTCAATTGGAGACAATTAATTCAAGATCAGGAGCATGGAGGTATTGGTGTTCGCTCACCCAAACTCCTGAATAGAACCTTTGGAGGAAAGATTGTTTGGAGGCTTATTAATGGGAACCAGGCTTGGTGGAAAAAATTCCTGGAAGGAAAGTATCTAAACTCCACTCGGCAGCAGCTCCTTTATCAAGATATCCCTAATAGACCTTGCTCAAAAATCTGGTCCTTATGCAAAAAATCCATCCCCTTCCTTACTCAAAATCTCTCTAAAGTTCCCATGAGAGGTAACACCATCAACGTTGGAACTGACTAGATTATGGGACAAATACCCATTATGGATAGGCCGAGTACACAACACATTCTCCTCTTCTTTAGCAACATGGGCCTTAACCTCCTGAGCTAGTTTTCCAAATGGGATGCTCAAACCCAAATATGGACTGGGTGGAACTTTCCTAAAGTCCCCTCTCACCTTGAAGATGATCTTAGAAATTTCCAATCCTACCTACATGGCACAACACCTATAAAAAAAGGTAGTATTGATGGTTTTTGTTGGGACCCCTCTGGTACTGTTTTTGCCATTAAAATAGCCTATCAGCATCTCTATAAAGATCACTATCCAATGCCAAATTTTCCATTATGGAAGATGGTTTGGAAGTTATAAGTAATCCCCAAGATCAAGTTTTTTATATGGCTTCTCTTAAAAGACAAAATTTTAACCTCAGAAAATCTCAAAAAAAGAGGTGTTATAGGACCGTCTATGTGCCCAAACTGTCAAAATGAAGAAGAGATGATCCCTCATCTCTTCATTTGGTGCCCCTTTGCTTCACATTTTTGGGTTGATATCACCTCTTTTTTTCAACCCTGCTGGATGCAATATCGCTCGGTTGCTGAGGTTCTAAAATCTTGGAAAAATAACTTCCCATGGGGGAAAAAGAAGAACAAAATATTGAAGAGGGTATGGGATACCCTTCCTTGTGTGATTCTGTGGAATATTTGTCTATCCAGGAACAATAAAATCTTTAGAGACAAAGAGCCTTCCTTTAATAAAGTGTGCAGTAAAACTTGGAGCCTCACCCTTGAAGCAATCTTTGCCAAAGGCAACTATAGGATCGATCTCAATGAATTTTGTGTGGAGGAACAGATGTTCCTTGGAGATCTACTGAATAGAAACAATAATAGTAATCACTCTCCAAATAAACACTACAGATCTGATGCAAGCTAGAAAATCTGATTTAAAGAGAATGACTTCGCTGATTGGATAAAGATCAGTGCCAGACCCTCTCTTTTCTTTGACGGGGCTTCAAAATCCAATCCAAGTGTAGCAGGAGCGGGTGGCATCATAAGAAGTGAAAATTGAAGCACTCTTACCACTTTTGAATGGGGCCTTGGCACCCTATCCAACAATAGTGCAAAGGCTTCAGCCCTTCTCTAAGGTTTAAATCAACTGAAAAAGCTCCAAATAAAAAATGCCATGATTTTTGGAGACTCATCAATTATTATCAATCTAATGGTCCACGATTGTCCTGTTGCTAACATAGCTCTTCATCAAATCATCATCAGATGTCGTAATATCTTAAAAGATATGAAAGAGGTCTCCTTCTTCCACGTCCTCCGAAATCAAAATAAGGAAGCGGATCTTTTGGAAAATAGAGCCTGCACTCGTATCCCAGGACAACTATTGTGCAATGATGCCTTAAATATTATCCCTCTGCCATGATTATGACTCTGGGTTCTCTTAGATATTATTCGATCCTCCCCTCTGGCCTCTTAGGATTCATGTGCATCTTTGGTACCTTTAGTCCCTCCTCACCCGTGACCCTATCTCCTTGGTTATCCCCTTGTGCTGCTCTCCGCTCTCTGCACTCATCTATTTATTCCTCCATTTTGCTTTCTTTGGATCATCCCCTTTCTTCTCCCCGAGTTATACTTACCTCCCTTTATTGATATTTCCCTTTTCTCCTTTAGGATCTTGCTTCATAAATCCTCTGCAGAGCTCAGCGCCTTCAGTGCCTTCACCCTATGACCCTCAGTCTCCTCTCCACGTTGCAGCTCCCATTTACCATCCCTTGTTAAAGCATCGACGATTTCTCTGTGTGGTTCTGCCTCCCCTGACCTCCTCAGCATATTTTGTTGGCGTCTTCTTTAGTCTCTTTGTACAGCTTGGTGCAGTAACTCATTTTTGTTGCAGAATCTCTGCATTCATCAATAACATGTCTTGCAGTGATTGTCTCCACTGTGAGGATCTACAATCGGAGCTTGAGCAAATCAGAGCTCATCAAAATATCCTCATTGCAAAGCTAAAAAATGAGGTAAAAATCTTGGATGAAAAGCATGAAGCAAATGTTAAGGTCTTTCTTGCAAGGGTCTCCTCTCTCCAATCTCAGTTCGACAATCTCTCAAACCGATGCTCACACGTTGAAGAATTGGTGCAAATTCTGAAATACATGCTAGAGAAGCGCTCAGCTCCTAGCTCCAGCTCCAAAATCTCAAGGAACGCGGGAAATAATGCAAACCAAGAGGATTCTACTGCGCGCCACATCAGCCACATCAATATTGACTAACCTGCTCCCCTATTTAGCATGTCTTTCAAATATGTTATGCTTCTTTCTCAGTTTGTCTGTATATATGCACTTTCAGTATTTCAGTTCTATTCGAATATTAGAAAAAAAGGAAATGTAATGTTTTACTGTAGCCATTTCCTTCACTGCTCCACAAACAATCTAGCATGTAATCATGGAGCCCCCGCTCCTCTTTCTTTTCGGAATAAAAAATAGAAACCGATTGTGTTAAAAAAAAAAAATGATGGATGGTAAATATAAGTTGTGCATAAAAATGTCCATAATGAGAATCCAAATTATCTAAGGGATCCATTAATAAAGTCCCTAAAATTAAATAATTTTATCAAAATAATCCATTGGCCTAATGCTAAATAGAATGGTGGTGAACCCCACCTTGTCATCCTCCTTGTAATGGGGAACCCAATGGATACCCTTTTTGACGCCACTTTATCCAATGACAAATGTTGTGGTTTATAGAATAATAAAGAGGCATAAAGCCATTGTACAAAATCAATGGCTTACACTATTGAAAGACATTAAAACTTTGAGCCTCTACAAAAGTAACACTTAAAGCAATGCCAAGGAGGCAAGTGGGAGAAATATACCTCTTGGTGGTCTTAAATGAACTTGGATACCTTGAGGAGGAGATGGAAATAAAAACTACCATTTCCTGATGAATATTCCTCCTGGAATGTATAGGACTTATCAAACCATGGTAGAAAAAATATGGTTCAATATATTAAGATATCACTTTGAGTCAAATACCTTATGTTTTCCATAACTAAAATTATAAGTACTTTGTTTAGGATGACCTTTCATGCAATTTGACAACATTATACTTACTTTTTTATTAATCCATTTGAAGGAATGAGAAGGTTGCAACAACCCTAATACCCACATAGTTGGATTTTTTTATGGTTGGTTCGATAATTTCACTTAATTAGAGATTCATTTATAAATTTCTCAACTTTGGTGGTCAAATCCTAAGCTTTACCAACATTTATGGTTTTAAAGATGTGATAAAAAGTGTGGACCTTTGGAGTTGGATCACCATTGAAACACTAGAGGGTCTATAGTTCATCTAAAATGAATTTGATGTGGTTGAAATATAGGAGGGCAAGGAAAACATGATATTTATATGCATTCCTTAAAGAGACATATGCTCAGTGTACCTTGAATTATTTTAATTACGGTTTGCAGGAAAAAAAATCTTCAAAATTACTTAACATATTTTGAAGAGGCGAATAAAACAATGATAGTTCAACAAAATTCTTTCTTCCTAATTTTAATTGTAGTTGACCTATGAAATACGTAAGGGGGCACCTTTATATAAAACCACCAACCTGTTTAGTTCTCAATCTTCTAAGGTGCGATAAAAGGGAAACTACACAAAAATCATTTCTTTTTTAATGTTTCATATATCCAAAACCATAATTTCATTATGTTTATCAAAATACTTTGGAGACTTTTACCCAAGACTAAAGGAGACAATTGGTGCATATCTTGGTGGGAGGATGTCATTGCTAGGTTTATGGTGTTTGTTTAAGGTTATGGCTATCAAATTTTCTTTGTATATTTATAATTCCATAACTCTATTGAGGAGGTGTTGGAATATGTCCCTTGGTAACTATAGGGAAAGCCTTATAATGAAGAAAAACAACCTTACACAACAATGTTGAGGAATTTTATAAAAGAAAAGAGTTTTGCAAGTCCAAATAAGCACAACTAAACCTAATCTGACTGTATTAAGTTGAGCAATAGAAAAACTAAGGCCTACTTCAAATCCTTGAGCACAAAGGAGACTAGGGAAAATATTGCATCCCTCAAGACTATGTTGGGAAAGGAACTATCCAGAAAGTAATTTAAAGTGAATATTTTATTCATACTAAGCTAGTGTTTTAGTCCCACAAGGATATTATAGAGGAATGTGAGTTGGTCATGAAAATGTACATAGATGTAATCCCACTTAAAATTTTGAAAAACCATGTGAAAGCATATCAACAAGAATCAACTCTTGACAAGCTTGTTGAAAACCCTACAAAATTGGTCAATGATCAGGAATGCAAGTTCTATGAAGTGGCATCCTAATAATATTACAAGAATCAAGGGAAATATGAGGTCTAAAATGGGTCTCCTAAGAAAAATATTAAAATAATAGTTAAAATAATAAGGTAAAACATATGAATTTTCAAAGGAAAAGAAAGAAAACTACATTTTAAGCACTCTTTGGATTCAAAGTTAAAATTTTCATCCAATGAGTACACACTTTGCATGCTTTTGATATACTAATTATGAGATAAACTAGAAATACATGATAAAAATGTGTTTCTAGTTAAATAACACATTTTTCAAGTATTTCTAGTTTATATCATTATGTTTCCATCAAAAGTATGTCAAGTGGGTATGTTGAAGGTGTTGGATGCCGAAAACAGGGAGGGGGATGTCCTCGATGTGAAGTCTGAATTAGACCCCCAACTGTTCGGAGTAGGAGCCCCAACCAAAAATATGGTCATTTTCCATAATGATGATCTCAAAGATGTGCCTCGGCTACAATAAGTACATAAGAATACGCATAGCTTTGGTGAAAACATGTGAGTAAACTATGTGGAATATTAATTGTAATGCATAAGAGGTTCTTTCACTCAAAGGGGGAAATAGTGAGACTCTAGAAGAAAAGTAATAGTATTATCCTAAAAGAGACACACAAGCATATGAAAGAATCATTAGTTAGCCTGCACAATAGTTCACAAGATAATAACGATCATGAAAGTAGATACAATGCACATCCAACAAGATACATACTAAAGTTAACAAAATAGTTCATTGACATTAGTGTAAATGAAATAATATATCCCATAAACATTTGAAAAGTAGTCTTACAACATCCACGATATATGCATGAAAGTGTGTTGGATCTGAGAGCTTTTGATCATTAAGTAAAAGTTCAAAGTATATAGTTAAAATGATATGCCATTAGCCCTAATAGTGGCACATGAAGCCACTACTTACTTCTCCAAATAATGACACTCTCTCCTATGCTAGACTAGAGAAGCCAAGGCTACCAATCTCAAGTTCCAAACCCTTTGTTTTAGTTATGAGGGCTTATTTATAACATATGGGATGAATTTTCATCTCATCTTGTGACCTTTGAGCTTCCCTCATGACTCTTTGACTTATTTTATCTTTATTCTAACTAATGAATCTTCATATTCCACATTTGACTCATGTACTTCCACTTAAATTTACACTTATATTTTTCTAAATACAATAGGACAAAACTCTACACATAGGACAAAAAATGGCTAGACCCTAATAAGACAAAACTTTATACATTATGCTTGAGTTTGAAGAAACTATAGCTGATCAATTTCCACTTGTAGCTCTATTGTAACATATCGGTACCAAGCTTTGTACTGTGTTGCTATGTACTCAAACTTTGAAGGAAGATCTAGCCTATATATGACTCTTGCCTCCATAGCATCTGGATAGATATATTTGGAGCTAGTTTGAACATTGTTCCACAATAAGAACAACTTCATGTTTACCTTGGCAGGTCTGACTAGATACAATTGCATGTTTTGCTTTGTGATTTCAAATCCTCTTTAGTAATTACTTGCTTCAAATTGTTCAAGTATTCTTGGATTTCCTACTTGATAACATTTATGCCCTTTGTCTCTGCAAATGCTACAATGGAAGGAATATTGTGTGCTCTGACCAAGGAGTCCAAACCATTATAGATTCATGCATAGGTGGTTATAATGTTGGCCACATAAGTACCAAGCTTCTTTCTACTTTGCATAAGAGTTCTAACCTTATCCTTCTCCAATTTTTATTCCTACCTTGATTTTCTCGCCAATTCCGATGGTGCCTTCCTATACTTAGTGAACCATTCCCAGATCATGTTGATGGATGCATGAATCACCTTAAAAAAATTTCACATTCTCCCATGATTTCTTTTTCATTGTATGCAAGGGCACTACCACCTCGTGAACGGTGATCATCTCTTTATACAGATGTCTCATGATGTCTCTCAATGATTGGATTTCATTGTATATTGTTGCTCATAGCTCCTTCAAGTGAGAATAAATAGAAGACAATATTTGGTTCTAGGCTTGGAGATGATCAATCTGTTGCCTTGCAAGGGTTATATCCTTTGCCAATTATATGTTTTCCTCCATAAAGAAATATTTGTTCACTTTTCCAGCTTTTTCAAAGGCTATATTTTTTGCTGTGACTATCCTCGGGTTCCTCTTGATATAATTCACAATTACCCTCTCTGTATGAATGGAAGTAGGATGAACTAGGTCATTAGGAAAATATTTTCTCCTTTCTTGTACTATTCTGCTCTTTAGTTGGACAAAAGTCAAGTTGGAAATATCCATGACTATATCATCAAGTAGAGGAGATATTCCCATTTTTTTGGATGGGATGTGGCCACCTGTAAGAGGAGGGGAAGGCTAACCAGTGGCTTGTTCTGCAATGGGAACCATGTTGGCCTCTTGGTTCTCCTCCTCCCGCTCAACCTCCATGTCTTGGGCCTGTATCTGCTACTCAATTTTTTTGTGCAAATTCCTCATCCTAATTTTGCCTATTTTATTCCTTCATCAATTGTATCTGTTGTTCTTCCTCAAGTTGTTTTTGTCTCTCTTCTTCTTCTTGCTTCTTTCTCAATACTTCATGTGCCTGCATGTATTCCCTTTCTTTCCTTTCTTGCTCTTATTTTTTTATTTGTTCCACCTCCTACCTCTTATCTTCTTGTTGTTTCTTTCACTTCAATTATTTTGATTTATTTCTCCTCTTTTATGATACAATGTATAGGATTTGCTTTGAATTTTTGGCTTTTATTCTCTTCTGGGTTATGCAAAAATTTCCTCTTGTACTTAATACTAACTGGAGTGGGAACTTCTTGATGCTCTCCTTCTTGTACAACATCCTACTCGTGTACTGCATTAGAAGGACCTACCTCTTTTCTTGGTGCATGTGGTTAAGAAGAATTATATAAATTATTCATCTTCTCTTCTTCCTTCCTGGAATAAGTCTCATACAACTAGGAAAAATAAAACTTAGCATAGTGTCTTTTGTATACTCCTCTGGAATCATACCTATGAAAGCTCATCTCACCAAACTTAAAGCTGATAAGTTGAAACTTCCACTTCCACAAATTTTAAGCTCTTGAGCTCATAGGTTCCCACCTGCAAAGGAAAGGAAGGCCAAGATGACTTATTCTTCCTTTGTAGTACTTGAGACAGACATATTTTAAGATGATAAGAAATCTTTTGCATGACCACTTTATCCGTCACATACCTCAACAAAATATGTGGAGGCTTTTGACAACCGAATACTCTTAGGTATGTGCCATACGGTGAGGCAAACCAATATGCTACTTATACTACTGTCTTCATAGCCTCATGGGATATGCAAGGGTCCTCTTCCTCAAATATCATCTGATATACTAACTTGAAGAAGTGATCCACAATTTTTTTCATACACTCCTTTGTAACTAAACTCTGCCAACAATTTGCAATACACATAGACAAGGAGATATTTTGGGGTCCACTTTCATTTTAGGCCAGGGAATTCATGGCGAGCACGTATTCCATCCAGTAAGTTGGTAAACATGTAAAACTTTGGTCTCTTGCCTTGGGATGGATTTTTTGCCTTGTTCAAATGCATTTGTAGTTTTTGGGATAATATATGTGACAAGTTCAATACCTTCCCTTTTGTGACAATTGGATGCAACATGTAGATCCATCCTTTAGGGAAGATTTGATATTACTTCGTCCATAGATCTTGCAATACATGGCCATCAAGTACTGTACAACGTTCTGAGAGACTTGGTCTTGTAAGTAATATTAGGATTCTAGTGAAACTTTTTTGGTTCTTGCCACCATGACTTTATTAGTTCTTTGGTATTTAGATAAATCCAAGCTGCATCGAATCGAGAATCCATGTGTTTCTCAGGATTGGGAATATTATAATACAAGTGAATGTCATGTGGCTAATAAGAGGCAAGATGTTTCCTAATGACATTGTTTAATGTCATGCTCTTGTTGTCTAGGCCCTACAATATCCACTGGATAACATCAACATATGGTAGTGCTGAATATATACTAACCACTTTATGGAACCCTAATCGATAGATGTTTACATAGAATTCCCTATCCTCCAGATCTTCTTTGAACTTTGTTTAGGTGAATACATCTTTGATAGTGATCCATGTGACAATAGAATCTTTTTTAATAAAACATTGGGTATCCGAAAAGATATGAACTCCTGTCAAGATACTGTCAATGACCTCTACAATACTTCTCTTTGTGACTTCCTTTTATGATCCTTTCTTTGGAGTCATGGTGTTGTTTGATGATGAAATACTAATATGTAGTGTATTTTCAATACATGTTGAACAGGATGCACTCATGGCGATACAAGTTAGTTCTACAAGAGATCATCTAAACAATCAACTTAAAAGAAAAAAAAGTCACTAAGGAAAGGGATTTCATAATGTTGGGCACAAGAGGAGAAGATTGAGCACTGTAAATGCACATTGTGCAACTTATAGAGGAATATTGTGAAACTCCTGTTTGCAGGAGAACTAGGTATGCACTGAATTTGTGCAATGTGCATTTTTTTGCTAGGAGAGATTAGTATTGGACTGCACAGTGTGCAATTGTAGCTGGAAGGGAGGATTCATTCTTTCTTTTGATTGTGCAATGCACAATGGGAGAGGCTAGTGATTGCACAGTGAATAGTTGCAGGTGGCAAAGAAAGGCATATGTTCTGCAATGCACAGTTGAGGAGGGAAAAAAGGCTCAAATATTGTGTATTCTTCTTTGGTAAAAGGGTAGGTTCTGTATCTATTGATGTAGAAATTATACAACAAGCATGTATATCATGGATTAAATCTGATCTAACAATGTACTAAAGTTAAATATTGAATCACTTCTACAAATAAATAGCGTAATTAAAAACACAATCGCCAATCACATGAAGCAAAGAAGAATCAATGAAGCCACAACACAGATAATTTTCTGGGGAAAGCTTGCTGCTCAAAACCCCGCTATCTTCTATTGTATATTAAGCATGGATACATGAAACAATTACATACAACTCTTCTCACAAGAGCCCTCCTGTACTCATCTAACTGTCTCGAATGAAACTGACCAATACTTAGCCAATTTACTGCCTCCAGACAGCCTGCCTTGCTTGCGCAATTTGTGTGGAATGCAATCCCTATTGCATAGGAATTTTGGCCTTCCTAAACTATGCAAGGATCATGGGAATTCCAATGGGTGTTTGGTTGCATGGGTGTAACCCAATAATCCTACAACTGATAGTCAACTTCCCTTTCACCTAGATCTCAACTGGGTCTCCACTGGAACTGACATGCATGCAGCTAATAATAGTAAATCCTCAGTTGCATGTGAGATCACTGATTGTGAATTAATTAATATTTAATGATCTCTCACTAGTGTATCAAAAAGTTACAACTAACACAACTGAGTTTAACTCACTTAACTGAGTTAAATTGATTACAACCTGCATTAACTAATGCACCACTGCACTTCAAACTCTGTTACAACGATAATTAATCTGCATGCCTCACCAACTACCCTCAACTCGAAATTCATGAGTTAATTGAGTTTATCACACTCAATTAACTATTACAATTTATTCTGAGATTTGATTACATTTTATTGTCCATCTTAATTAAGGGATAACTATAATAGACATGCACCAAATTTAGCCCACACCAGTGTAGGTGTTGTTAAGATTTGTGGTCCCACACTAGTATAGGTGCTGCTTGGACCTCCTGGTCCCACACTAGCATGGGTGTTGAAATTTGTTTTTGAACTTCAACACTCCCTCTCAACAAGAAATTGATTATCCTTCACCCGGATCCTGCCTCTATGGTATTCGAATTTTCTCTTGTTGAGTGCCTTCATAAGAATATCTACATACTAATATTCCATGGGAATGTACTAAAGTAACATTATTCTCCTCTGCACACAATCTATGATATGGTGGTATCGGATATCTATGTGCTTGGACCTATCATGAAACACAGGATTAATCGAGAGTTTAATGCAACTCTAATTATCACAATGTATCACTGTCGAATCCATTTGAGAACCAAACAAACCAACCAATATCTTTCTCATCTAGATAGCCTCACATGCAAATTGACTTGCTGCCATGTACTATGCTTATGTTGAACTGAGTGCCACAGATTGCTGCTTCCTTCTATACCAAGAAACTGTTGTCGATCCTATGCTGAAGATCCCTCCTAATGTGCTCTTTCTGTTTGAGGGACTGCCTGCCCAATCTGCATTCGTGAAGCCTTGAAGCTTCACTCCCTCTGTTACCATAGACCATACTCTGATTTTCCCCTCAGGTATCTCAATACATGCTTCCCCACCTTCCAAAGAGCTTGGTAGGCTTAACCATAGCTTGACTTAGCTGGTTAACTGCATAGCAAATGTTTGGTCTGGTGTTCACTAGATACATCAGTGAACCAACTAACTTCTTGTAGACAGTAGCATCCACTACCTCTCTATAAGTAGCATCCTATTTCCTTAAATTTCCTGGAAGAGGAGTGTCCATGGGTTTGCAACTCTCCATGTGAAACTTACCCAATATCTTTTTGGCATACTTGCCTTGAGAAATAAAAATTTCACCATCCTGCTACCATATTTCCAAACCATGGAAATAATTAAGGAGTCCCATGTCCTTCATTTTGAACCCCTTGCAAGATCCTCCTTGCATGAGTGTATCAGCTGCTCATCACCAGTCAAAATTAGATCATCAACATAAAGAAAAATAATCAATATATTACCCTCAACCACAATCTAGTATAGGTTTGCATCAGCTTCACTTTTGGTGAAGCCCAGTCCAGTGAAATAGTTGTCTATCTGAGTGTACCAAGTACAAGGTGCTTGCTTCAGCCCATACATTGCTCTCTTGAGTCGACACACATGCGACTCATTGTCAAGGATCTTGAAACCTTCTGGTTGCTCTATATACACTTCTTCCTCAATGACTCCATTGAGAAACATAGTTTTCACACCCATCTGATGAATGTGCCAACCCATCTGCGGTGAGAGTGCAAGGATGGATCTAATGGAAGAGTACCTTGCAACAGGTGCAAAAGTCTCATCATAATCGATCCCCTCGATCTGTGAGAATCCCCGGGCCACAAATCTGGCCTTGTATTTCTCCACACTCCCATCAACATCTTGCTTTACCGTGTAGATCCATCTAGATCTAACCATTGATTTGTCGACTGGTCTTGGGACAATCTCCCATGCACTGTTCTTGACAATGGAGTCATACTCCTCCACCATTGCATCAACACAAGTTGGTTGTTGCACTGCCTCCTAAAAGGAAGATGGTTTAGTCACAATAAATTTTCTCATAAGAGCCATGTATCCAGTAAACATGTCTAGATATTGTCTCTGTCTGCATTGCGAAGTAGGAGCTCCTACATTATTTGTAGCATCAAGTTTCAATCTATCAGCTTTCATGGTGCGCCTTCTGCCATTTCTAATGGATGGCTCTGCATGAGTGTTTTCCGCCACTCCATGATCCTCCTCATGTGGTTTCTCCACATCTTGAGGCTCATCCTTGGGAACCAAGAGTTCCTCCTCTGCATGCAAGTCTAGCTCCCTCTCAAGGGACAACCGCATGGCTTTCTCCTCATCAAATTTATATCTCATCGCACAACAATAATTCTGTTGTTTGGAAAATACACCCGATAGTTGTGGGGTGTTTTAGTGTACCCCACATAAATCCCGATCTCAGATGTCGATTCCAACTTCTTCCTGGCACCTTTGGTCACATGCACATAAATAGATGAGCCAAAAATCTTAATATGTGAAAAATCATGTTTCTTAGCAATGAAAGCCTCTTTTGGTGTACTCATGCCAAGTATCCTATGAGGACAACGGTTCTGCACAAATACTACAGTGTTGCATGCTTTCGCCCATAGATGCATCGGTAGGCCTTGATCATGCAACATCTCTCTTGCTACACCCACAATCATTCTATTCTTTCTTTCAGTGACCCCATTCTTCTGTGGGTTATGAGACACTATCAGTTATCTTTGAATTCCTTCTTTGCTACAGAAGTTCTTGAATTCGTTAGAGATGTACTCACCACCGTTATCTCTCCTAAGAGCCTTCACTTGCTTCCTTGTGTCTTTCTCCACTAGTGCCTTAAACTCAAGAAACTTTGAGAATGTATGATATTTATTCTGCATGAAGTAGATCCATCACTTATGTTTTGCTGCCGAAGCAACAAATAATGTTCCACACATGTTTGTGTGAACTCTCTCAAGGAACCCTAAGGCTCGGTTCTCCTTCTCATGAAAGGTGGCCTTTACATATTTTCCCATTGTACAACCCTTGCATGTGTCTGACTGTGCAAGTGTACCATTGGGAAGACCAGTAGAAATCTGCTGCATGACTTTCAAGGCTCCGTGGTGAAGATGGCCCAATCTCCTGTGCCATAATTCACCCTCATCCTGGATCATCACTTTTTCTGCCTTGCCCATCAATGCTGCACAACCATCAACATCCATCTTGTAGAGATTCTTAACTCGAATCCCTATATTCTTGGTTTGTCCTGTTGTTTTGTGTCGCAGGAAAGATTTGCCTTCACTAAAAACAACATCATAACCTCTATCCCCCAACATTGCAACTAAGACTAAATTTTTATTCAAACCTGGTACATGCGTTACATAATTTAATTGAAAGGGTTTACCTGACTGTCTCTTGAAGGTAATGGTACCAATCTCGGTCGCACTGTACCGCCCGTCATCACCCATTTCAATATGCATCTAGAGATCCTTCTCCTCCAAGCTACTGAAAATTTCCTTGTCTCCTGTCATGTGAAAGGAAGCACCACTATCCAAATACTGCACAAATCCCAATGCACTTGATACCATGCATGCGATCAATGATAAGTCAAGTTCAAATTGCGAGGCCAAAGCCTCACCAACTGTATATCCTCTAGCCTTCTTTTTCTTCTTCTTTTGTGGACAGTTAGTAGCATAATACCCATGCTCATGACAGTGAAAACACTTCACCCTGAACATGTCCCGCTTCTTTCCATCTTTGGACTTTGATTTGGAATGGAATTTATTCTCGTTCCCTTTCTTTGCCTTGGCAACCAAAGCACAATATTCTTCATCTTCATTCTTAGATGACGATCCATCTTCTGTGTTCCGTCTGAACTCCACCTGCACCAAATATGACCACAGTCGTTCCCAATCTGGAATCTTTTCCCTTGCATTAACAAAGTCTTGATAACTGTGCCAACTCTTGGGAAGTCCTAGGAGAGCTAAAATCACCAAATCATTATCAGTGACAGTTATGCCAATGCTCCCCATCTCATCCTGACATTGGACAAACTTTGTTAAATATTTTTCCATGGAGTCGCCTTTCTCCATCTTGATCTTCCTGAGTTTATCTTTGAGTGCCAATTTCCTATGGTCGTTGCTGATCTAAAATAGATCCGTCAAAGCCTTCCACATTGCATATGGTGTGGCTTTCCCATGGAGGCTTGAGACAATGTGGTCTTGTATTCCCTCCAATAGGATCCTCCTCACCTTTTCCACTTTCTTTTGCCATGCATCAAGATTTGCATCTTCTGTCACAATGGGTTTAGGAACATCATTATCAATGAATTCTTTCAAGCCATTGTCTTCGAGCATTTCCTCCATCCTATCCTTCCAAGAAATATAGTTTGATCTGTCCTCGAGTGCATACTCCAACCTCAAGCCATTGAAACCCATTTCGATCCTGAATCAGCTGTAGCACCAATAAAGTATTTCTACAAATTCAAATTCTATCCAGTAACAAACTCAGCTCCTCCTTCACTATTGTGATTTCCTATGCTATGATACCATGTAGAAATTATACAACAAGCATGTATATCATGGGTTCAATCTAATATAAAAATGTACTAAAGTTAAATACTGAATCACTTTTACAAATCAATTGCAGAATTAAAAACACAATCACCAATCACATGAAGCAAAGAAGAATCAATCATGCCACGACACAGATAATTTCCCAAGGAAAGATTGTTGCTCAAAACCACACTATAATATATTGTATATTCAGCATGGATACATGGAACAATTACATACAACTCTTCTCACAAGAGCCCTCTTGTACTCAACTAACTGTCTCACACTGTCTCGGATGAAACTGACCAATACTTAACCAATTTACTACCTCCAGACAGCTTGCCTTGCTTGCACAATTTGTGTGGAATGCAATCCCTATTCCATAGGGATTTTGGACTTCCTAAACTGCACAAGGATCTTGGGAAATCCAATGGGTGTTTGGTTGCATGGGTGCAACCCAATAATCCTACAATGGATAGTCAACTTCCCTTTCACCTAGATCTCAACTAGGTCCCCACTGGAACTGACATGCATGCAATTAATAATAGTAAATCCTCAGTTGCATGTGAGATCATTGATAGTGAATTAATTAATATTTAATTCACTTGATCTTTGTTAAGGTCTCCCTATATTAATAGTGTAGCCCCTTATTATGTTAGTGTAGCCCCCCTTATTGTTATTATTGTACCCCCGTAACCCCCATATTGTTATTATTGTGCCCTTACATTATTATTGTTAGGTCGGCTAGGATTACATTGTGGCCCCACTAGGATTATATTGTGGCCCCATGGATTCCTATATATAGAAGGAGGTTTTGTTCATTTGTATCATCCAAGAATTGTTCATTTATGTAATGTATTGGAGGTTTCCCCCTCGAAGTGGCTTATTTCTAAGGCGTTGATATCTCTTTTCTTCTATTTTTGGAGCCGGTTACACAACATTTGGTATCAGAGCTTTGGATTCTAGGGTTTCGCCGCTCCAACCGTAGCTTGGTGCAAAATATTTTCGGAGATATCATCTGTGGAAGTTAGGTCTTTTTTCAAGCTCCTAAAAAGGTCATCGTGGCATTTTCACTATAATTTTTTTTTATACGAAGGTTCAGAATCTGAAATTCGTATGGTGTGAAGCTGAAATCCTGAGGAAATTCGTGAAAAAATTTCAGAGCTTGGTTCACAATATTTTTGGAGATATGATCTGTGGAAGGTAGTGCTTTTTCAGGCTCCTGAATTTCATCTCAAAGAGGTGATCGTGGGAAAAGTTCAATAACTCTCTCTCTGGGCAGTGGATTTGAGTGCCGTAAAAAGTGGTCGCAAGTACATAGAAGTTTCTTGGCTATCAATTTCAGAGACAAAGGACGAAACAGGGACATGTGGAAAGTCCTACAAGTTTGCTCTACTGAACCAGTCCAAAATTAGGTCATTGCGGGAGATTGGACACAACTTTGTCTTCTTGGGAATCCAAATTAGGTCGAACCGTGGCATTCAAAAGAGAATCTTGTAGGGTTACTTCAAGCAAGGGAATTTCGATATCAAGATCCGTAATCACAGATAATACAATTTTAATATCGAGCTCCTCAAAGCAAGAAAAAAAGGTGTGTAATTTTTTTCCGAATTTGTGATAAGTCCCGTTTCTTTGAAGAATCGCTTGAAGTGATTCCAAGGGCCTATCGAGCATATATTTCAGTATTTCGTTTTGAAATGCCTCCTAAAAAGAATTCAACACCCATTAAGCCCTCAGAAATCTATACTATGATGCATGAAGTGGAAGAATTGCAGTATGAGATATCAAAATTACGGTACCAAGTGCAACAAATTTCGATCTTAAGAAGAGCAACCGAAGCTGACATAGATGGTTTAAAAGAAGAAATGGAGGCTAAGTTGGATGGTTTGAAGGATAAAATAATAGCTAATATGGATGATAAATTAGTGGAAGATGACATCGAGCGTCAACAACAAGTTCTCCAACTCTCAAAGGATAACCTAACTTTGGTGCAAAATCTAATGAAACAACAGGAATATCAACATCACATCGAAAGAAGTTCTGAAGCGGTCACAAAAACAAGAACTCGACAAGTACGATCAATTTCAGAGTATCTCAACAAGTGGAAGAACTTTCCTGTAAAATATTCCACATGGGAGGATGAGAATTTTATACAGAAGCATCAAGAAATAATCAAGCGTTGAGGACAACACTTTTTTGAAGGAGAGGGGCATGTTAGGTCCCTATATTACTAGTATAGTCCCTTATTGTTGTTAGTGTAACCCCCTTATTGTTATTATTGTACCCTTGTAACCCCCATATTGTTATTATTGTGCCCTTAAATTATTATTGTTGGGTCGGCTAGGATTACATTGTGGCCCCACTAGGATTACATTATGGCCCCATGGACTCCTATATATAGAAAGGAGGTTTTGTAAATTGTATCATCCAAGAATTGTTCATTTATGTAATGTATTGGAGGTTTCCCCATCGAAGTGGCTTATTTCTAAGGCGTTCATATCTCTTTTCTTCTATTTTTGGAGTTGCTTACACAACAATCTCTCACTAGTGTATCAAACAATTATAACTAGCACAACTGAGTTTAACTCACTTAACTGAGTTAAAATGATTACAACTTGCATTAACTAATGCATCACTGCACTTCAAGCTCTGTTACAACTAGAATTACTCTACATGTCTCACCAACTACTCTCCACTCAAAATTCATGATTTAACTGAGTTTAACACACTCAGTTAACTATTACAAGTTATTTTGAGATTAGATTACAGTTTATTGTCCATCTTAATTAAGGGATAACTAAAATAGACATGCACCAAATTTATCCCACACGAGTGTAGGTGTTGCTAAGACCTATGGTCCCACACTAGTGTAGGTGCTGCTTGAACCTCCTGGTCACACACTAGCGTGGGTGCTGAAATTTCTTGTTGAAATTCAACAATTGATTGAAGAGGGGAAGGATGTGGATCCTCCTTAGAATTATTCAAATCATTCACTAACATTGAGCTGAAAATATAGTGAAAAGAGAAGGACATGCATGCATAAATACACCCAACAATAATAAATGTTGGTAGGAAAAAAACAAGGAATGTGATGTGACACTTGAAAAGAAGCTTAAAATAATGAAACAACACTTGTAGAAGTTAATAATAGCATAAATTCAACTTGTTACAATAATAATGAGGCAAAATGACACTTGCAAACACAAAAGCAACAAAATTGAAAGAAAAAGCGACAAAAGCGAAAGCAAAAGCGACAAAAAACAACACTTAAGAATCTTACCCAGAAAAGTAGTGGAAATTGAATCCAAAGCTCCTTGTACCCATGAGGATGGCTAGAGCTCCAATGGAAAGTGTGAGAATGAGCTCTATGAGCCTCTCTTATATAGATTAGCACTCACGAGATTAGCGTTAGGGTTTTTGACATGCATGCCTAAAATCTAGGAGGGGTTGTTATTTAACTGACACATGTTGAAAAATAAAAAATAGAAACTTGTGCCACACTGCTTCATAGGAATGGGCACTTCCTATTTTTTAGGAGTGCAAAATTAACTAATTACGGGAACTATGCAGTTCACTAGCTGAAGGGATTGCACATTTCACAAAGACAAGGGATTCCACAGTTTCATTTCTCATGGTGATTTCATAGTTTGCTTTCATAGGATGATTGCACAATTTTCTTTCACATGGTGATTGTGCAATTGTCTGGCTTAAAACACAGTTACCGATCAAACGAGAACTGTGACGAGTACTTGTTTTTTTGAGTAGCAAAAAATCATCTGATTTCGAAAAGTGATGATTCAGAATACACATTATTTTTTAGCATATTTTTGACACTTTAAATTTTCATATGTATCAAGTATGGACATTTTTTTTTAAATGTTAGTGATTTTCATGCTTATTTTGAGAAGTGTTGATGCAACATCAACCCCTTTTTTTAGAGGGCTTACTTTTGACACTTTACATTTTCTAATGTATTAAGTGTGAATTGTTTTTTTAAATGTTGGTGATTTTCATGTGGATTTTGAAAAGCATAAACATTTTTTAAGGCATATTTTTAACACTTTAAATATTCTTATGTCCTAAATATGCACAATTTTATTTTAAATGTTGATTATTTAACCATTTTTCAACTTGTCTTATTCATCTTCTTGTTTTTCGTCCTAAGACGTTTGTTTTTTAAGGGTTTTCCAAACATGTGTTTGTTGTTTTTCTTTGCAATGTTTTTTTATAATGAAATTTTGATTTTTTTTTGCAAAATTTAAAAACAATAATAATATTAATATTTTGAGGTTAGGATTTTTTTATCTATCTATATATCTTTAATTAATACTTCAATACACAAAAAATAATAAGTTTAAACACTTGAGAAAAAATACACACTTCTGCATATAAATATAATTAAAGAAATACACATTTCAGAACATTTTTTTGCTAAAATGACATATTAAATAAAATATTTTTATGAGCAAATTTTATGAAATTTTTATGAATTTAACATCCAAAAATGATGACATTTTATAAAGATTCAGAGAAAATTTTAAGTAAAAATAACAAATTTTTTTTTTTTTTTAAATTAAAACATACCATTTAAAAAAAGCATTAAAAATAAAAATTTAAAAAATACAATTTAATTAAATTAAAAAAAAACCAATAAAAAAAATTAAAGAAAAAAAAACATATAAAAATAAAAAATAAAAACACTTAAAAAAAAAAGCGAAGCCACTTGGGCCATGGGCCGGGGGTTGATTTCCAGGTGTGCATCTCTCCCACTTGCTTAGAGTCGAGGCCCCACAAGCCTTGGGTGGGCAAGGCCGATTCCCGAGTCTATAGCCCCCCCCTCAAGAGGCTTGAGGCCCTGCGAGCCCTAGGCGGGAAAGGTCAATTCCAAGGCCGATTCTCGAGCGTGCAACTAACCCCCCAAAAAGCTTGAGGCTCTACGGGCCTTGGGTGGGCAACGTCGATTTCGAGAATCGACCTTGCCCGCCCAAGGCCCGCAGGGCCTCGAGCTTGTGTGGGGAGCGCTGTGCGCTCAAGGCCCGAGGGGCTTCATTTTTATATAAATAATTTTGATCTTTTTTAAATGTATTTTTTGTTTTTTAATTTAATTATATTTAAATTTTTAACATTTTTTTAATTGCTTTTGATGTTTTTTTATTTTTTTATTTTTATTTTAATGTTTGATGTTTTTTGATTTTTTTTTTTTTAAATTTAAATTTTGATGTTTTTAGTTTTTTTTTCTTCATTTTTTTAATTTTTTAATGTTTTTTTTTTAATTTTTTAAATTTTATTTTAATGTATTATTTATTTATTTATTTTATTGGTTTTTTTTTTGTTTTTTTTGTTTTTCGAACAAAGTCAAAATTATATTATCAATATTAAAATTCACATCGAGAAACAACAATGTTTTGTTACATCTAGACAACCTGAGTGACAAAATACATAATTGACTTGGGTGTGCACCAAGGCATACGATGACACTGGTTATTTCCGACACAAAATTAGCAAAGAGAAAGTGGTTACAAAGTTATTTTTTTTAATTACCAAAGTATTTTTTTGGGTTAGTTTTTTTAAAATTTTCTTAAATTGTGTTTTTTTGAAATATTTTCCTTTTATATTTTATGTTATATATATATATATATTTATTATTATTATTATTTTTTTTTTTATTACATTTTTATGTTTCCGATTTTTTTTAAGTCTTCTATAGATATAGTCATGGTTTTTTTAAATTATTTGATGTTTTAATATATAATTTTATTTACTTGTTATTATAATTTGTATTTTTATTTTGTTTTTTTTTCTGCTACGAAAGGCTGCTTCCTTCGTTTAGCTTGGCCGAATGTACCGTTAGGCCGGAACCAATTCAGGTGTTTTCTCCTTCCCACCACTGAAAATGTGCCATTTGCCGGCTGCTCCTCTTACCAGAGCACAGGCGGGCTGCTGCTCTTACCAGCGCACACTTTCAATTTACCTCGTTCTTTCACGATTTACTACCTCAGAGTTGCACCTCGCTGTTTCAGGGTTTACCAGCTCACAGTTCTCCAGCTCGCACGATTTACCAGCTCAGAGTTGCACCCATCACGAATGCTCTGTGAAACGCGAGGTCCAGCATATTCAAATGGCTGCTGGATTCGTCTGCGGATGTGACCTTCAGACTGTCTTCTCAGGGTTTCAATTCATGGGTTTCAGTCCATGGTATCGCAGAGAAGGTAAGGTATTGGTTGGATAATTTCAGTAGTGAGTAAGGTCGCTTTAGTTTGCTTGTTATTGAGCAAATTTTATCTCTGCAAGAGGGTAATGGATGTCTTTGTCCATATGCAGGTATCGAGTAAATCCTACATGCTCCAACACAGGTAAATCCTAGAGTTATTCCCCTTTAAATCTAAGTTCTTTACTATCTGGAAACTGTCTAATGGATGATTTTTTTTTAACAGGTGATTGAATTCTGAACAGAGTTGAAATTGAAGCTGAAGTTGAATTCAATTTTAAAGCTTGGTTGCAGGATCAATGCTGGAGTTGGTAGCGGTGAGAGAGGTGAGTCTAGCAATGGTTGCTCATCTGGAGAACGAAACATACCATCAAAGTTCTCGGATGGTTCTGGTCACAGAAAAATGGTTAACCTGACTACTTTGGAGGACTCGGATCTTGGTAGACAGGGTAAAACTAGTGAGGATTCAAAGCGTAACAAGGCTGAGCTAGGTAGAACATTTCAGACTGCTGTCAGTTCCCATGATTGGGCTCTTGCAGAAAGCCTTATTCCCTTGGCGGACACTCAGAGACTGAATGATGCCTTGTGTATTGCCCTTGATTCCATCTGGTTCCTAAGCACACAGCAGGAGCTTGCAGGGGTTACGAAGCTGATTGAGAAACTTATAAGAATGGGTGCTCGAGACTTCACTCGTGCAGCTCTGAGGACTTCTTTTCTTGCTTCATGTGTTTCAGCTTGTAGGAGTAGGACAATGAGCTTGGCAGATACTGTCACTCTCATGGCGCAAAGGTATGGAATATTTTGTTAATTGCAACTTTCATAACTCCTTTCCTTTTTGCTTGGTTCCCATTCTGATTGTCCCTTTGCAGCTCAAAATACATATGCATTACAATGGATTTGGCACCCTTAAATGGCCACCAAATCTGGAACAGAAGGTCTGTTATCAACTAGGTTAATTTATTGAATAAAATTTTAATTGGTGCTATTCTGTTGAGCAGGAAGAATTATGATTTAAGATAAACATGCCTGTTAATGCTGTAGCCTGTGATGTAACAAAAAGCCAAACAAGAACATCATAAGATTGTGATTTTGCATCTGAGAGCGAATGTAGCATATAACTAAATATGATGATTGGAATCAGTCATGACTGGCAATAACATTATATGAAAACCCTGTTGACAGGCTGCGAGAACGTCTTCAGGAGTGCAATGGTGACGAGGTGTTGAAGGCTGAAGCTGCTGCAAAAGTACAAAGATTCACTGAATGGGCTCTCAAGTGCATTGGTTCTCATTCTCGTGGCCAAGGAAGTGGAGACAGAGTAATGCACAACTCAGCCATTGAGATCCAATTGCAGTTATCGGCCTTCAAGACCTTTTTAGATCTTGCAGGGGACCGGTTGACAGGAAAAGACTTCACAGAAGCATTTGATGCAGCTTGCTTTCCCCTTACACTCTTTTCTAGTGCAATAGATCCAGGTTGGGCATCGGGAATTGCCGCAAGTGCAATGCAAGGCTTGTTAGGAATGCTTGTTGAGGGAGGGGCTGATAATGTCAACCAGTGCTTCCTTGAAGCTGCACGTTTTGGGAGCACTGAGCTTGTGCGGATTCTGTTACAGGTAGCATGTTCTCAGCCTTTGCTATCTATTATTGAGATAAAACATCATGTCTTAGCAATTGAATATTGTCGTACCTTGTTATTGCTTGTCTATTGCGATTCGGGCATGTGAATGCCATATGATGAAAAAATAATAAATATTTCTTAGATCACAGAGAACTAGTCCTCGTCTGGTTCCTAGTCACCCCTTCCCTTTCTAATGCACATATCTCTTTAGCAGTAGCATGGCCAGGAAGCAATCTTGGTATTGCAAAATAATATAGCTTATCCATAAATAATAAATATGCCTTTTCCATATTTTCAGTTGTAACTTGGGCTAGACATGAAAAGCAGGCTCTGCATATCTTTCATGCTAGATAGTATGCAAATGTTTTAATGAGACCTGTTATAAATTTGTCAAGAAATCCTTTGGTCTTTGGTGCATGAATGTTTGCAGCTATTTTAGGTGTGCTTTTTTGCAACTTATCTGGTTACTAAATACATTTACATTTTGCAATGATGAGAAGCTTACAAAAATCAGAATTGTCTGGGATCATGCAGTTTCAGAGCTTTGTTGTCTAGGTACTAAATGCACAAACCATTTTCAGCAACTGTCTAGACTAAGAACATGTTTACATGTTACATTTCTATGTTATAGCCTTAACTTTTTAGACTTTGGTAGAGGTTATGCTACCTCCACTATGGATGCTGCTGAGCCATGCACCTTCTTTCTCACTGTGCTATCTCAATTTGTTCTCAAGTTGTGTTCCAAAGATTCTGATACGTTTTTCTTGCTGAAATTTTGTTTTCTGTTTGTTTCTCTTCACCCTGTAATGCTTGCTTTTATTTTTCTAACTCAACTATTTTCTCTTAGATTGCCCAGCGTAACAACTTGGATGTGGACGTGGATCTTGCTCTGGGATTTGCATCTCATTATAAAAAGATCGGTACTATGGAATGTCTTGTGGAGGAAGGGAATGCAGTTGCCTTTTTGGGGCCACTTATGAGAGCTGTAGAGAGGGGCTGCCTGCAAGTTTTGCAGTGGCTTGTTGAGAGAGGTTGCAGGGACATGGAACTATGTCTTGCCCTCACAGCTACGGCTTCAAGTAGCAAAATGGAAATAGCGAATTACCTATTTCCTCATGTGCCTCAGCATGTCCTATCTACTTTGAGTGTTGAGATTATCAAAGCTGCTGGGGAGCGTAGTGGTGGTTCATTGAAAGGTGTAGCTTTCCTCTTGCAAGCGGATTTCCTAAGTAATCCTGAAGCTACATACCATACGGCAAACATTATTGCAAAATCAGAGGATGAAGCAGTAACATCTGAATTGCGTACCTTCTTACAGGAATATTGGTCAGAGGAAGCATTCTTAAGAGGTTGCCAGTTTGGACAAAATCATTACTTAAATGTAGTGCGAGTGATCATGCGAGGTATGTCCCCTCTTTTTCTGCAGGATCTCCCTAATCAATTGCAGGTAGCTATAGCATACTTACCCTTGTACAAAGAATGCACTGATGCATCTGGGGTACTCCTATCCCAATGGTTAAGGGGTCAGCTAGTGGAGGCAGCATGGAGGCTTAGTTCGGGTATTTTTAGGTCACAGGAACAAGTTTTAAGTTGCAGCAAGGAAGATCTATTAGGCATTCTAGAGTCTAACTTACCATCATTTTTTCTCAGCAATTTTTGTTAATAAGTTTAATTTTCACTCTTCTTTGTGAATATTGACTCAATGAAAAAGTATATCATTGAGGATATTCGATCATGCATGGCAGAGCAGGTGCTAGTTCCTTTATTTTAAATACCACTGCAAGCATGTCACTGTAATTCTTTTGGTAATGCTTATCAGTAGATTACATTTCGCAAAATCAGCACGTTTGCTGCTCCATGCATAATATACTTGTGCTTTCAGAATGGCTGTTTTTTTTTAATTGTAATCTTGAGTTATGTACGATACTCAAGTGCCTGAGAAACAAGGTTTTGGAAGATAAAATGTTGGTGGATCTTCCCAGAGTCCTGACTCTAATGTACATCCTTTTCTAGGTCATAGACAAGATATCTTGTTTGAAGATTATGTATTAGTGGTGGATTTATCTGGACTATGCCTAATTTTCCACAAACATGGGGCATGGATTAATTAGAAATTGTGGATTCTTCCCCTTGAAAGTTGATAGTCAAGGCATGGCACAGAGAACTTTAACAATATGAAAAAGGCTTGCTATCAGAATGCAAATATATAAAAATGGATTTGACACAGTTAAAATGGTGATTTGAAATCATTTTGCTCTTTCTTAGTTGATATCTTGTGCAGAACGTATAATACTCTTTGAATTATTAAATTAAAGTAATGTTTGTGGAATGCACACAAAATATATTATTTTTACTAAAAAGTTCATTCAAGAGTATAACCACAATCAAACCTGCATTGACTGGCTTCTATAGCGTGCATCATCGAAACCTGTTTTATAACATTCTGTGCTCCAAAGTTTCATGTGAGCCATGTTGAAAACTGTACAAGAATGGTAATTGAGATGTTGACCGAAAAATTGGAAGAAGGCCTTGGAATCCTAATGACAGGTAATCAAGGACTTAATATCCTTTCGTGCAGAGGATAAATGACTATGGACTGAAAAACTTGAAGAAAACACTGCACTGCAAATGGCAATATGAAATAAAATACTAAATGTCCTTTGGTGCAGAAGAAAAATGTTTCATGGTGTCTTTGTCCGAGGGTAGAGTGATGAATGCTGATGCTTGAATCGGATGCCATCAGCAATTGATATTCAGGACTGTTGATTCATAACATCTCTCCGAAAGTTGTTCAGCAAAATATGCTGAATAGTCTCAGTTTCTGTGCTCCGAAGTTTCAGAGTAGCCTATGAAAACTGTGCTATTATGATTAAACTATGTACTGAAAATCTTGGAGAATCTGAAAAATGTTTCATGGTGTCTTTGTCTGAGGGTAGAGCGATGAATGCTGATGCTTGAATTGGATGCCATCAGCAATCAATATTCAGGATTGTTGATTCATAACATCTCTCCGAAAGTTGTTCAGCAAAATATGCTGAATAGTCTCAGTTTCTGCACTCCGAAGTTTCAGAGTAGCCAATGAAAACTGTGCTACTATGATTAAACTATCTACTGAAAATCTGGGAAAGCACTGGAATCCTAATGATAATTATGATATCAAGGACTTGATATCCTAGGGGGCATAGGAAAATGACCACGGGTAATAAAAAATTGGGAGAAAGCACTGGAATGTAAATGATATATAAAATCAAGTAGACATCCTTTGGTGCGAAAGAAAAAGTGCTCCACGGTGTCTTTGTCTAAGCGGTTAGTTATGAACTCTGATGCTTGAATTCAGGATTGGATGCCATTAGCAATCAAGATTCAGGATTACTAATCCACAAAATCACTGCAAATGTTGTTAAGCAGTATATGCTGAATAGTCTCAAATTGTTTGTATTTTGAGTTATTAAAGTCTCAGCTCAGAGATAATCCCATCCCCATTCTCACCATATCTTTGAATGGTCTGCACCTATTATTTACAAATTCCAGCCGTTGTGATATTATTAGATGTAAAGGGTAGGAATTGCCAAAACAATTTAACATGCAAATAAACTCTTCTTTTTCTAACTTGTCATATTGGTAAAGGTTGTAACTACGTCTTTATTATTATTGCATTTTGCTTATTGAGGTCCAAAGGCTTTCGCCTTCCTCGGTGTCTACCAATTTTGTATTTGCTCGGTCTTTTGGCCACGAGTTTGAACAGATATTGTGGTTCGCTAGTCCGTTGTTTGACATATTATTTTTTTAACTGGCCTTGTTGGTGAATCAGATTGACACATATGGTTAATAATATGCATTACTTGCACCAAAAGCTTTGCAATTCAAGTTGCTGGTTTTGAGGTGTAGAGAATAGCATACTCCACTTTGGTGATAACATGATGGGCTATTGTTGGCCTTGTAGTGGTTATCCATTTGTGTTTTCTTTTATACATGTAGGGAGGTGCCCCACCCTCCAGCCTGTAAACGAGGGTTAGATATTCAACCTGTAAGCGAGAGGGTTAGATATTCCTCATAGCTCATGAAGAGCCTCAACAATCAGTCCATGAAAGACTAATATGTGACGAACCAGGTTTAAATCCGTGTGGGAAGAATAACATTTCATTCAACTGTGTGCTAGACCCAGTGAACAAATCTATGTGAAAAGCTTCCATAACCATAAGCTTTTCTCATGCAATTCTTTCAATTTGGTCCATTGCATTCTTCTACATTATCCGTTTAGATCGAACTTTTTCCTTTCTATTCTGAAATCCATTTCTTGCCTCGTGAGGAGCCATCAAACTCTTGCAAATCGCGTTTTAATAGCCAGAGTTACTGACAACTTTTTCAGACTATCTAACGATTTGGAAGAAATGTTATACATATAAATAAAAGTGGGAATTTGTGGCGTGTTTGTTCATTATAATGTGAATTGTTCTCCATGATATTGAGGTGGACGAGCCTTTCGAAGGTGTGATGCAGAAGGCAGCGAAATAAATACAAGTCTCGGTAGAGGGGTTGCATAATCTTGTATTCTGCAAAAACTAATGGCAGTTCGACAAAATTTGGTGATAAACTTTCCCGAGTTGGAGAGAAAAATTATCATTCTATAAAATTTGATGTTATAAATAGAGATTTCAACTCTATAAACTTTGACTATCAGTATGATTGTAATGGGAATGTATCAAATTAAACTATTCCATGACTTCCACTTCCATGATATGAGATTTCATAAAACTAATTTTGTGATAGAAGGGAGTTCGTTTTTTATAAAACTATTTGATTGTTGATGATACGGGAAAAACAATATATTCTTTAATGGTTTTCAAAAAAACAATATACACTTTGTTGAAATTTTGAGAATTTCAAGCAAACAGTGGAAAGAATGACACTCTCCTTGAAACACAGAGAAATTAAAACAAACTTGACAGGAGGACAGAGTTTTTCAGACTTTGAAACAAACTTCTATTTCAAAAAAAAACTTATACAAGTCTTCCTCTTAACAGAGGGATAACAACAATAGCGACTGCTACAGACGCAGTGCACAAGTGACTCTCTGTCTCTCTTAAAAAAAAATACTCTGTCTTTCAACAGTCAACACACACTGCTGTGTATTTCTTCTTTTCTTCTCTTCCGCGCTGCTGTGCGAAAACTAAACGAAATGCAATTACCATTGCTCACGGGCCTTTTTACGTTATATATATGACGCGGCGGGAATAACAAAAAAATATAAAGCAAAATACAAAGGAAAAACCTTTGCACAACAATAAAATTCAAATGTATGACTTGCGAGTGGGACCACATCGCAATCGCAAACAACAAACGAGTGCAATCGGGGCACACAACACAAAAGTTCCGATTGCGATCCAAAACGGATGCGATTCAGATCATTAACTCCGGCCTGTTCCTGGATCAGGTCCGCCACTCCAATCGCACCAGAATACAAAAGACATGCGATCAATCGTAAGTTCCGATTATGATTACAACGGACGTGATGGCCCGATATAAAACATGGCATATAAATCGATCGGGTCTGCGCTTTAAACAATCGCGCGACCAAACAACAAAACTCCGATTGCGATTGAACAATCGGATGCGATGGCGCATAAAATGTGGTTTATAATACAATCGGGTCTGGCCTTGAATCGGAGGTCATAACATATCCGCTCCGATTGAGCCTTGCGATTCCATTGAGGTGTCGCCACGTGGTCAAGTGGACCCACGGGCCTCCGCTGCTGTGGTGAGGGCGATTTACAATAAGGTTTGTATGTTTTATGTACAGCCGTTCCATTTCGGAACTCCGCCATATCAACAAGACACTTGAGTATTGTTTCATTGCGATTTTCGATTGCGATTTGATCGCATCGCATCGCAGATCTCTTCATCAGCAAGACACTGCTTCAAAATTAACTTTGGTTGTTGAGGGCTTTAAAGCCCAAAATGACTGGTTTTTAATTTGTTCTGCTCCTCCGTAGTTCTGATCTACGGTTTTCTCCATTTCTTCTTCAATACAGTTCTGCCCCATCACAAAATTAATTTCATCTACAATCTACGGCTGCGCCCCATCAAAATTGAATTCATCCTTACGGATTTCTCCATGCTTCTTCAATACAGAGTGCTGCGCACTCAATCTATGTTGTTGCTGCTGCTGCCTTCGTACTTAGTTCTTTGTTCTTCCTGCCCAAGGCACGACAGGTGACTTTAATATTTTCAACACTCCCCCTTAAAGTCAGCTGCTGGGTTGTTCATCATACCCAAGCATTTTCTTAAAAATTCAAAGGTCTTCTGTCCCAATGGTTTAGTTAAAATATCTGCATATTGCTTCTCTGTTTTACAATGCTGTAAAACAATTTCTCCATTGTTTACCAATTCTCTGATATAGTGAAACTTTGTATCTATGTGCTTTGTTCTTTTGTGAAACACATAATTCTTCGACAATGCAATAGCTGAGCTATTGTCACAATAAATCACAGTGCCCTTTACCTATTCTTGGCACAAACTTCTCAACATCCTTCTCATCCAAATTGCTTGACACGCTGCTGCTGTAGCTGCCACATATTCTGTCTCTGCTGTAGATAATGCTACAATTGGTTGTTTCTTAGAAGCCCATGAAATGGCTCCTGAACCCATATGAAAAACATAACCGGAAGTGCTCTTCCGATCATCTACACTTCCAGCCCAATCACTGTCAGTGTATCCAACTAATTCTGAATTTTCTGAAGTAGTATATAAAATACCAAATCTTTTTGTACCTTTAACATACCTCAGAATTCTCTTTGCTGCTTGCCAATGTGCTTCTTTTGGCTTCTCCATAAATCTGGAAATTAAACTAACAACATGCATAATATCCGGCCTAGTTGCAGTCAAGTACATGAGGCTGCCAACTATGCTTTTGTATAAACTTGGATCAAAATCCTTGCTGTTGTCATCTTTACTCAACTTCAATCCCATTATTGTGGGATTAATTTCCGCTTTGCACTCCTGCATGTTGAATCTTTCCAAAACTTGATTCACATACTTTGCTTGAGAAATAAAAATTCCTTTCTCACCTTGCTCCACTTCTATTCCCAAGAAGTATCTTAATAAACCCATGTCAGTCATTTCAAATTCATCTTTCATGACTGTTTTAAAATTTTCAACAAGGTAATCATGATTACCTGTAAAAATTAAATCATCAACATATAAAACAACAATCAACAACTTACCATCCTTCTCTTTGATGTAGAGGGTGGGTTCTCCCTCACACTTTTCAAATCCATTCTCCAATATATAGGAATCTATTCTACTGTACCATGCTCTTGGTGCTTGTTTCAGCCCATAAAGAGCTTTCTTCAATTTACAGACCTTATGCTCTTGGTCTTTCTTCTCATATCCAAGAGGTTGTTCCACATATACCTCTTCCATTAAAACTCCATTTAAAAATGTGGATTTTACATCCATTTGATATACTTTCCATTTGTTTTGTGCTGCTATGGACAACACTGCTCTTACCATCTCCATTCTTACAACTGGTGCAAAAGTTTCTTCATAATCAATCCCTTGCTTCTGCTTATATCGTTTGACAACAAGTCTGGCCTTGTGTCTTTCTATTTTTCCTTCAGCATTGCTTTTGGTCTTGTATACCCATTTAACTCCAATGACTTCCTTTCCTTCTGGGAGATCAACTAATTCCCATGTTTTGTTCTTCTCTATGGCTTTAATTTCTTCATCCATAGCTTCTATCCATTTTTTATCTTTAATAGCATCTTCAAAATGAATAGGATCATCAACTTGACAGTACAAAGCAAATAAGGAGTTCATACCTTCATCTGCTTCTCCTTGCTCATAGATTTCTCTAAGGCTTCTGAATCTTGTTCCTCTTTCACTTGGTGTAGCCGTGGTTGATGAAGCACTCGATTCTGCTCCTTGTGGTGTACTCGGTGAATCACTGCCGCTTCTTCTCAAGGGTGTTCTCACTGCCGCTTGAGGCGTCCCTTACTGGCCTTGCACTGCTGTAGGTTGTGCAATGGATGGGTTATTAATCTCAACCATATCTTCTTCTTCATCATGAGATAAACAATTTTTGACATTGACTGTTTTCTCAATGCTTCCATCCCACGCTTCCTCTTCGATGAATTGCACATCTCTGCTAATTACAAACTTCTTTGTGGATGGGTTATACAGTCTGTATCCTTTGGAATCTTCACAATATCAAAGGAAAATGCACTTCTCCCCCTTACTATCCAACTTCTTTCTCAATTTGTCTGGAATGTGTGAATATGCTACACACCCAAAAACTCTCATGTGGGTGACTCCCTGTTTTCTGCCACTCCACGCTTCTTCTGGAACTTTTTTCATCACGGCTTTTGCGGGGCATCTATTCAAAATATATACAGCACAGTTTATTGCTTCTGCCCAATACTCATTCTGTAAGTGCTTCGCCTTTAGCATACTTCTCACCATCTCCATTATGGTTCGATTCTTTCTTTCAGCAACTCCATTCTAATGCGGTGTGTACCTTGTGGTAAACTTCTTGTGTATGTCGTTCTCTCTGCAAAAATGCAGAAATTCCTTTGATATGTATTCTCCTCATCTGTCAGTTCTGAGGACTTTAATGTGCAGTCCGCTCTGTTTTTCTACAAGAGCTTTAAATTGACGAAATTTCTAAAAGACTTCACTCTTATATTTTAAGAAATACACCCACACTTTTCGTGTGAAATCATCAATGAAAGTCAGCATGTAATTGCTGCACGAAACAGATGCAGTTTGCATCGGCCCACATAAATCTGAGTGGATTATTTCCAAAGGTGCTTTCGCCCTTATGCTTTTCCCTGAAGGAAAATTTTCTCTGTGTTGCTTTCCCAAGATGCAGCCTTCACATAGGCTGTCAGGCTTCTCTATCAGTGTAAACCTCTTACCATTCCTTTTCTGTGCAGCAAATTCAAGCCTCCGAAATTTAGATGTCCAAATCTCAAATGCCATAACCAATTGTCATCTTTCTCTTCCTTCTGGAAGGCCTCTTGAGTTACAGCTGCTACATTCTTTCCTTTTCCTTTCAAGTCAATGTTGAGCTTGAGTGGAAACATTCTATTGCTGGTCATTTGAATTTTAGCAATAATTTTCTTACTTGGAGGAATATCTTTTATGGTGCACACATCATCTTTGAATATAACATTGTAACCTTTGTTTATGAGCTGCCCAATGCTCAAAAGATTACATTTTAGACCTGGAACATAATACACATCAGGGAAAATTTTTTGCTCCCCATTCCTTGCTCGAATACTTACTCTGCCTTTCCCTTTGACAGAGATTTTAGTATCAGTCCCTGTGGTCACTTCAGATTTAACTTCTTCATCAATATTGGCAAACATTGCCCTGTTTCTAGTCATGTGATTACTACAACCTGAATCTAAGAACCAAACATCATCATTTCTATCTTGTGCTACATTACAAGCTAACAACACATTACTTGGGTTCTTTTCCTCTTTTGCTACATTAGCATTCTGCCTATTTTTCATGTCATTTTTCTTCTTTCTACATTCATTGGCATAGTGCCCATATTTCTTGCAATAATGACCCTGGACATTGGATTTGTCATACCTTTGTCCTTGACCATATTGGTGTTGATGTCCACCTTGGTGGCTGTGGCATTGGCCATGGCTCTGGCTTTGATTGTTGCTCCTTCCATGTGAATGTGAAGGGCTGTTCCTTCCACCTCTATTCTGACTTCTGCCTCTTCCTCTTCCTTTTCCTTGACCTCTTCCTCTTCCTAAAGGCATCTGGGTCTTGAAGGCGTGCTCAAGAGATGAGTGTTCATCTCTGCTCAATCTTTGTTCATGAGTTATCAGCGAGGCATGAAGTTCATCCACTGTGAACTGTGAGAGATCTTTGGTCTCTTCTATGGTAGTTACAATAACATCAAACTTTGAGGGTAAGCATCTCAAAAGTTTCTCCACAATCCTTCTATCTTCAAGAGTTTCTCCATGGGATCTTATCTGATTTACAATCCCAATCACATGTGTAAAAAATGTGTCAACTCTATCTGACTCTTTCATGCAAAGAGTTTCAAAATCTCTTCTCAGCAACTGAAGTTTTGCTGTCTTAACTTTCTCCATACCTTGATAGGCAACTTTCAGAGTTTCCCATGCCTCCTTGGATTTCTTAGCTGCTGCTATCCTTGGAAACACACTCTCATTTACAGCTTGATACAAACAGAAGAGAGCTTTAGCATCTTTCTTCCTATTATTCTTCAACACATCTTTCTTTGCTTGAGTTAAGGCATTAAAAGCCTGCTCATCAGCTGGTTCTGTGAAACCATCTTCTACTAGTTCCCACAAGTCTTGTGAGACAAACAGGGCTCTCATGGTAATGGCCCAATAATCATAGTTCTTTCCATTAAACTGTGGAAGCTGAACACTTCCAAGACTCATACCAGTGCTTGGTCCAGCCATTGCTTCAAAACTGAACTCTGACTTTACACAAACTATATTTCTTTTACTGAAAGAACAAACTCCTTTTTAAATACAAATCAGCACTATTATCTTTGAGAAATACCTGAACTTTGACCTCTGTTGAGCTTTTCACGCTGCTGGAGAAAACGCTGCAACCGGTCTTCTTCTTCAGCTTCTTTGAAATCTTCAAAGAGCCTAGACTAGCTCTGATACCATGTTGAAATTTTGAGAATTTCAAGCAAACAGTGGAAAGAATGACGCTCTCCTTGAAACACAGAGAAATTAAAACAAACTTGACAGGAGGACAGAGTTTTTCAGACTTTGAAACAAACTTCTATTTCAAAAAAAAACTTATACAAGTCTTCCTCTTAACAGAGGGATAACAACAATAGCGACTGCTATAGACGCAGTGCACAAGTGACTCTCTGTCTCTCTTAAAAAAAATACTTTGTCTTTCAACAGTCAACACACACTGCTGTGTATTTCTTCTTTTCTTCTCTTCCGCGCTGCTGTGCGAAAACTAAACGAAATTCAATTACCATTGCTCGCGGGCTTTTTTACATTATATATATGACGTGGCGGGAATAACAAAAAAATATAAAACAAAATACAAAGGAAAAACCTTTGCACAACAATAAAATTCAAATGTATGACTTGCGAGTGGGACCACATCACAATCGCAAACAACAAACGAGTGCAATTGAGGCACACAACACAAAAGTTCTGATTGCGATCCAAAACGGATGCGATTCAGATCATTAAGTCCGGCCTATTCCTGGATCGGGTCCGCCACTCCAATCGTACCAAAATACAAAAGACATGCGATCAATCGGAAGTTCCGATTGCGATTACAACGGACGCGATGGCCTGATATAAAACATGGCATATAAATCGATCGGGTCCGCACTTTAAACAATCGCGCGACCAAACAACAAAACTCCGATTGCGATTGAATAATCGGATGCGATGGCGCATAAAATGTGGTGTATAATACAATCGGGTCCGGCCTTCAATCGGAGGTCATAACATATCTGCTCCGATTGAGCCTTGCGATTCCATTGAGGTGTCGCCACCTGGTCAAGTGGATCCACGGGACTCTGCGGCTGTGGTGAGGGCGATTTACAATAAGGTTTGTATGTTTTATGTACAGTCGTTCCATTGCAGAACTCCGCCATATCAACAAGAAACTTGAGTATTGTTTCATTGCGATTTGCGATTGCGATTTGATCGCATCGCATCGCAGATCTCTTCATCAACAAGACACTGCTTCAAAATTAACTTTGGTTGTTGAGGGCTTTAAAGCCTGAAATGACTGGTTTTTAATTTGTTCTGCTCCTCCGTAGTTCTGATCTACAGTTTTCTCCATTTCTTCTTCAATACAGCTCTGCCCCATCACAAAATTAATTTCATCTGCAATCTGCGGCTGCGCCCCATCAAAATTGAATTCATCCTTACGGATTTCTCCATGCTTCTTCAATACAGAGTGCTGCGCACTCAATCTATGTTGTTGCTGCTGCTGCCTTCGTACTTAGTTCTTTGTTCTTCCTGCCCAAGGCACGGCAGGTGACTTTAATATTTTCAACACACTTTTCATTAACAAAGTTGCCATCATTTTCATGTAATTAATTATGCTTAGTTGTTTTGTTGGTTTTTTTACCTCCAGTTAAATGAGGTTGGAATAATTATTTTTATAAATTGTTGAAAGTATTATTATGCATTAATGATTGTAAGGCATTTTGAAAATTTAGACCAAGTTATTTTTCAGTACTTAATTTATCTTAAAAATGTTTTTTACCACATGTATTATGGAAATTGTTCTCCTTTCACCCTCCCATATATAATTGAGGTGAAATATTATTATTATTATTCAATTTTAAGGTCCCACAATGACACACAATGATTTGATTGTAAAGTTGACGAAGGCATACATATTTTACCCCCTTTTGGTTTTGACCCTGTGACCTCTTAGGAGGAAACACATGCTCTTAACCATTAGGCCCACTCAAGTTGTATGTGGATGTGCAATTGTAATGTGAGGTAATCTATATGTGGGGATGTTTTTGTATTATAAAATTGGATAATTTACTTGAAAAATAGAAGCTTCCGGTTTTCATAGATGTTTCTCCATTTGTGAATGTTCGATTTCTTTAGAATTAAGGTTTAAAACTTTGTGATATTCTGAAATGTTCATTTAAAGTTTTTCCCTTTACTTTTATTTTTCTTCAAATTAAAGTTCAATTTATTCGGGCAGAGTGGAATCTTGGTTGTATTGGGAAAAGTAAGAATTATATGTACCCAACAATTTCAAATAAATTATATGCTTAACACTTCCTAACACAATATTTTGAATTTAGAAATTTGGATTTTAATGTATATTTTTATATCAAATAGGTATATTCAAGAGATTGTAATTTTAAAATTGCATTATTATTATTATTTTGAATTTTATTTTAAAAAACATAATAACAACATTAAAATATCAATTCTTTTTATAACTATTAAATCTAAAGATCTCAACTTTTTCATAAATCTTAGTCCAACTTTTCTATATTTCATTCAACCTTTAAAAATAATATATGATATTAACATTACAAACAACTTTCAGAGCATAAACATTTGAATGGATGACTTTAAATGCCAATATTTCATATGATGAGTATGACACCAATCCCAGAAGTGATTCTTAAAAAGGCCCCCGGAGGCTACACCACATAATGTGCACAATGTTGACATCTTCTGGCTTAGATGCCAGGGTTTGAGGGGTGCCTGTTCCACCAAATTAGTGCAGGACTTGCACACAGCCTCAACCTCTGTATAACAATGTGCCCTACACATGGGCTGAAAGCCTGAAACACACTGAGAATGAAATCGTGGTCAGCAAAATAAAAAATATCCTTAGTTTTGGTTGCATTCCCTCTTGATTGTATACTAAATTATGGTATTCATGCTTTTCTTTTTGAAGCTGTAGTAAGAAAAGATACATGTCTCAGCAATGCAGGGGAGCCTAAAAACAGTACAGACAATGCATTTCAAGGGGTCTTTTTATATATTGGGACCTACATTTGCAGTAGCACAGCTACCATAAAGTTCCAAAAAAGAAAAGAATTTACAAGAGGGCCTGGGTGCTCCAATCAGAAATGATATGTCGGTATCATAGAAAGACCCTTTCTGACATGCCGTAGTGTCAAGATTCGTAGTAGTAAGAGGGGGTCACTATTATATCGTGCCTAAAAATAACATTTATTATGAAAGGTCCCGATTAATGAGGTCTTGTTACATTGTCTTTATATTGCGTGTGTATGAAAGACCAGGCATTGGAAGCAGATTGTAATTAGAACTAATTATAACAATTAAACTTCTAATATTGAAAATCGCTATTATTCTTACCGAAGACCACATAATGTAACATGTTTACATATGAAAACCACGATGAAGGATGACAAATTTAAGCAAAGAAACAAACTTAAAGACTGATTTTTACTACCATTTAGAGCATCATCCAAATTAAAGTTTTAATTGCAATTTATATTTTTCCTGAATAAATTCTAGTAACTCAATCTATATAGGAACTATGGCAATATGTATGGCGAATTTACAACAAGAGTATTACAATAGCCTACAGAAACATCATTCAACATATACTACAAGTTGCTACAACATTTTGATGATTGATCACACAAAAAATATATTATGTGTGTTCTATAAATCTCGCACGATGCTTTGTCAATTGGGTCTAACCCAAATAGTTAGGAGGAGTTATCCTCTCTACTAAGGTTTAATTTCTACAAGTGACATGTTGATATCTTAACTGAAAACCCATGCTATTTGCAGTTAAAAAACAATTAAATTTATATATACTAGAAATCACCAATTCTGTTAATGCTAAACTTTACATATCCTCCTGTACAAGTGTAGGTTGCTAAGTCGACAATCTCTTCTCAGCAGCTGCCATATAAACAAATCAATTTTTTGTATCACTAAGTTTGTTTTCTTCTTAACTCATATCCATCAAAATAATCATGGTTTTATCTGTGTCAGAACAATCTCACAATTACAAGCAGACAGTGAGCCTGGCAGTTTGGGCCCTGGATATATAAACAACTTTCTTCTCCTCTTATAGTTTTACCATTATATTAGGCTTGGACTGCTTGTTTAGAGTTTAGGTTCCACTATTTTGTAATTGTATGTGATAATTGCTTACAATTGGTAGAGGAACACAGAGAACAAAGGAAATGGCTTGAAAACATTGTTCCAGTTAGGCAGTTTTACCTGATATGTGATGACATTGTCTCTGCTTCCTCTCTTGCAAATCAAGAAATACTCCAAAAATAATTTATTTTATTTTAAAAAAAGTAAACCAAATGATCAAAGTTTATAATTTGAATTTTAAATATTTATATTTATTTTAATAAAAATATTAATTTTTAATTTAATATTATTAAATTGTAATTTATGTAATTTTATTTTTATCTCATTTTATTTATTTATTTGTTTATTTATTTATTTATCAATCTTTATTTTCTTTTATTTCTATTTATTTATTTATTTTATTCTTATTTTTGTAATTATTATTATTATTATTTTTTGATCTATTTTATTTTAAATTTTAATTTTATCTTTATTTTATTTTATTTCTATTTATTTATTCATATTTTATTTATTTATTTCATTAATTTTTTTTCCCTTTTTTTTTTAATCTTTTCTTGCCATAGCATGTAATTATTAAAAATAAAATAAATATATAAATTCAAACTTTAAATATTATTTAATTACTTTTAACATTTAATTTATTCGATAATAATAAAAACAAATGAATATCCTTTGAATAATGCACCGAGGCTATCTCCCTCTTTTATAAAGCGCTCGAATATTAATAGAAATCCCCCCCTTGTAAACTGTATTAAAAGGCAATACCCTCTCATTAGATTTTGATGTTCGAACTTCTTAGACCATAACCCCAAGCAATAACAATTATACGCCCTCCCGAAAGGCTCACGACGGTCTTTAGTTTAATAAGCATTGACCAAACCTTGGAGTTAAAACCCCAAGTCTTATCATGTCATTAGATCATTAATATGGGATCACTACATACCTTAATTTTACTACCGCGGACATCAATCGACGATACCATAGACACTTTCACATATTCATTAAAACGCCATTATGCATGAATGTCCGCCATATATATATCCCGGACCTAACTATAAGGCGAGTGCCAATATAGCGTTCAACCCCACCTATTAACAATCCTCTCGCATCCGACGGCTGGAGGAGTTTCGTGTTGATTGGGGCGATCCAACGAGCAAGGTGGACTTCCGCATTTTTTTAGATCCCGAACTTTACCACGTCGAATTCACGCGATAAGGGCGATATTGCCCCAACGACGTGGTACGATCTAACAGGATCGGGTTTTCTCCTTGTGGTTTCACCTTTGGGCAAGGGCGATACGAAATAGGCGGGTTTTTTCCCAAAACCACTCGCCTATAACCTCCGGGTCCACGTTCACCTCTTGGTTCCGTTCCTTCTACGCTCCAGGTTCCATCGTCTACGTTCACTTACTCTTCAGTACGCTTCCCTTAGCGCAGTTCTCTTCACCCGTTTTCTGCACAAAATGGGTAACCCAACGAACTGTGTGTTGAAGCCTCGCTCCAATCCTCCCCTATGCTGGTCTTTAACATGAATTGTATTCCATTCTGCCTTTAAAACCCTCCAACATACATTTAACGTACACCTCAACGCTAGTTCCCATTTCCCTCTTAATCCTTCTCTTCAGCTTCAGGAATTCGAGCACACCCAAGGTTCGACCTGAAGAGATTTGCACTATAACAAAATTACAATACAACTGCCCCTCCTTTTAAGTGGGGATTTAGCAAATCCTGGAATTTACCAACTCCTCCTATCCACTGAAACTTCTGATTCATTAGAGAAGCTTATCGTGAAAGACATTCATCGCACCTTGCCCTCCCAAAAATTATTTCACCTGATAGACGGGCCCGGACAGAGATCTCTGCACAATTTGTTAAAGGCCTACTTTGTGTATGACAGGGATGTGGGGTATACATAGGGGATGAATTTCATAGCAGGCATGATTCTGCTTCACATGAATGAGGAGGAAGAGGCGCTTTGGGTAATGGCGGCTCTGCTGAAGGGCGTTGTGATTATGTCAATGCGACGTTCATATTTGGAAGGCCTGCCTCTGTTACACCAATATCTATTTGAGTTTGAAGTTCTTGTGAATGAAGAGCTGCCTGAGCTGGGTAGGCATTTTCAGAACCAAATGCTCACGCCCTGCATGTATGCTAGCGGGTGGTTTATGATGGAGAGTTTCATAAACTCTTAGATCAGACTGTCCATATTAGTTTTGGATTAGACTATCTATTTTTCTTTTGATGATGAATTATGTAGGGTGATTTTAGATGGATAAACCTAATAATTTAGTTTTCATAATAAATTATATTGGATGGTTTTAAACTCAATAATTTTGAATGTCATTTTTATTGAAACTTTCTTGAAATAATATGAATCACATAGCCTTCAATTCAAAAATCTATTTTCCACACTCAAGGGTTTGCATTGTACTTTTACATGGGAGGTTTGAAATTGAAATTGCAGGGTATATCGTCATTTGTAGAATCGATCACCAAACAACGCTCTATAGACTTACTGCGCTTCTACAATATGGGTTTTCGAACGTTTGCAGTAACAGATATGGGGCCGTCGAGGTGCTTGCCAGTTATAATAGCAAAGAATTCTTATTCTGACCTTGCCAAACCATTTGCAGAATTGAGTCTAGCTACTTTGCTTCAAGCCCTGATACAACTGTGCTATTTTTTCTTATTAATGCTTCAAATGGTAATTGGAAATATGCCTTCTGAAATTTGTGGAGTCAGTCGGTTTCACTTGTTAAGGGTTTCGTTTGTCAAAATTCTATTGCTTGCATCTTACATTCATGTAATGCACGAGTAATGATCCTTGATAAGGTTTCTTTTCTGAACCAACTTGGGGTGTCAAATTTGTATTTGTATATTCTAACCAACCAGCTGCCATTTCTTACTTTCTTGTTGATTCTTACTATGCATGCAATGGTCCCTACCCATCATTACCATTGAAATTTGAACTTTTTTACTGTACATTCCATTGCTATGTTACCAGAGAAGGCATGATAGTCAATCTAGTTGATTTCAATCCCTGGAGGCCATTTATTCTTCCTCCTCTGTTCTCCTGGAAAAGTTGGAGAAGAATTAACTCAAAATCTACATGTTTTGCCCCCCTTACATCATTGGGAGGTCTCCTTTCGGCGTTCCTTTGCACCTCCCGGTGCAATTTCTTGTTTTAGTTTTTATTTTTTCGATGTTTCAATTTTTTTATTCTTTTGAATTTTCCTTATTTATTTATTTATATATTCATTCATTATTTTGTTTGATTTTAATTTTTTTGCATGGTCTGTATCTATCATTGACTAGCAACCTCAATCTCATTATGCATCAATTTGATATTTGATTTTAAAGTTTCCATTATAATGGAATGAGTATGCCCCACAATGTGTCAATTTCATGGTGATTTTTAAGTTTTCATTACAATGGGTCGAGTTTGCCTAAACTGTGTCAATTTAATGGTTTATTTTTAAATATTTGTTGCAATGTTCAAGTTGTCCTAGTCAAAGATTTTAAAATCATTATATTTTTAGGATTTAAAAATGAAATTACTCTTGCTATAATGACTCTTTCATTCAAGTGTTCATTTTTTAAGTTTTTTTAATCATAATTTTTTTCCATAATGTCATGGTTGAAATATGCTAAAAACTTAAGAGTTTTTTTTGTAGTCATTATCTTTGGTTTTAATTCCATGGTTGAAAATTTGTCAAAATTTTAAGGTTTTTCTAAGTCATGATATTTAATCTTTAATGCTATTGTCGAAATAATTACAAGTATTTTTTATTTAACATCATGAATGAAAATTGTGGGAATTTTAAGACTATCAGAAATGTGATATTTTATCTTTAATGACATGCCTTAAAATAGTTGGAATTTTAAGGCTTTTCAGAGACATGATATTTTATCTTTAATGACATGCCTAGAAATCATTGGAATTTTAAGGCTTTTCAGAGACGTGATATAATTTATCTTTAATTTTATGCCTGAAAATCGTTGGAATTTTAAGGCTTTTCATAAACGTTATATTTTATCCTAATCCCATGCCTGAAAATCGTTGGAATTTTAAGGTTTTTCAGAGACATGATATTTTATCTTTAATCTCATGTCTGAAAAACATTGGAATTTTAAAGTTTTTTGGAGTCGTGATATTTTATTTTTAACGTCATTATTAAAAGATGTTGAAAATTTACCCCGAAGAAAAAGATGTTATTCCAGCATCAAATCTTTTCATTTTTAGGGTGTTTTTCGCACAAAAAATGTCTTTTATTGGTTTTTATTGTCATTTTTAAAAAATGTTGAAAATTTACCTTGAATAAAAAAAAATAAAAATAAAAAACATTATTCCAACATCAACACTTTATGTTTGCAAGTTGTTTTTTCATGTGTTTTTGCTAGAGTTATCATTTTGAGGTAATATTTCTTGTTTAATTGGCAACTTTGTTTCAAGGGATTGAACAATTCACTTTGACAGAGGATTGCACAATTCCAAAGAGTAGGACATGCAATCAATGTTGATCAAGGCAAGACTTGGCTTGTTTTCAAGAAGTGTTTTTCTTGTCTCTAGAATTTGAGCAACTATTGTCAACAAGGCCTAATTGTCATCATGGAAGCACAATTTAAGACAACATAAGCCTAACATAAAAGAATAAGTCATTGCAACACTTAATGAACAAGAATAACACTTGATTCCAGTTGAAACGACAATTCTTATGGTCAAAGGAAGACTCAAAATCAAATCATGGGCAAAATTTTGGACAGGCGTTGTAGCAACTACAACAAGGTACTCATTGGATATAGAATTTAATTCTACATTCGATGATATATGACTTAATTCTACATCCAATAAATGTCTACAATTGAAATTTGAATAAAACTATTTGAGATAAGTAAAAAATATGATTAGTAAAAGTAGTTTTCTTGTTTTCTCTCCAAAAATATTTACTCTTATGGTTGAAGGAATCATCTTGAATCTTATTATTTCTTTCAAAGTTGATTTGATAGTACATTTTTTGTTTTGAGGCCCATTTTTTACCTCGAAATTCCCCTAATGAATATAAGGAAGCATTGAAAAATATAGTATCCCATATAAATTTAGGAATTTCTTTATTCATTTCCAAAGTTAGGAGTGCTAAGTTATTTGCAAATTGGAGTTCTACCACTTTGTTAAGACTTCTTACAATATTTTGGTAAAGGCATCACCTCTTCATATTAAGCACATTTTACCCAAATTATTTTACATGAGAGAAAAAGGTCAAAGATACTTTATTCAAAGCAATGTCATTGTTCCCTAGGAGGGCATGCAATGGGATCATCCTCTAAACTTAAACTTAGATTATCTCTTTATCAAAATTGACACAGTAAATGCATATGGTCGAGTAAAGTGGCATTTCATATTGACCATAACTAGGGAATTTTGAAGTATAAAATTACGCTCAAAACAAAAAATTACCAACAAATTAACTTTAAAAGAACCAATAAGATTTAAGATGATGATTCCAACCCCATGGTTAAATATTTTGGAGGGAAAAGAAGAAAACTAATTATTTTAATTATATTTTTAGCTTATCTCCTTATAAGTTTACTCACATGTCAAGTGTAGACACTCGTTGGATGTAAAATTTAATTCAACAGTATGCAAAGTAGACACTTCTTGAATGTGGAATTAAATTCCACATCCAAAGAGTGTCTACACTTGACGTTTGAATAAACCTATAAGGACATAAGTTGAAAATACAATAATTTTTTTTATGACTTTTATTTTATTATTTTCCTTAGAAGGCCCATTTTAGATCTCAAAATTCCCCTAACGACTAGAAAATTTAGGGTTTAAATCCTTCATTAATACTATCCAAACTCTTTTTGTCAAACTTCTATGTGTCTAGCCATTAATAGATTCAAATCATAAGGATTTGGTATGTTTAGATCCATCCAATGATCCCTACTTTATCTGTCATTTAAACTAAAGCCCTAGGTTATCTCTATTAATAAGGCATTTCGTTGCCCAAACTTGGTATGAGGAAACTATTCAATCAACATTTTTCTAATAATTCATTCCACACTATTCAAAAAGATCAAACCTCCTATGGTAACACTATAGACAATTTGTCGCTTTGATGTGACATTTTTGGCTCCAATATCAAATGGGAGAAAACACAACGTTATAGATAAAGATAGAGACGTGGAAGGATTGAAGGCTAGGGTTGTCCTAGATTAACTAGGTCAAGGCTTTAAATTTATTTGATTTTTTTTCTTCCCGAGTCTCACCTAAAGGGAATTGGCTAGTGGTGTTGGGTTGCTGAAAACAATAAAATGGATCACTAAATCCTTAACCTCGGTAGTGAAATTCCAAATTTGTTCTATAGTTCTCACATTCTCTAATGTGTATTATCCACCATTTTGGTTTTGATATAGGGAAGCATATTATAAGTTGGAAAAAAGCTTTGTAGAGCTTTATATTATTCAATAAAAAAGGAAAAGGATTTCATATAATGAATATAGAAGCATGATAAAGTATGGTTATTTTAAGAACCATCCACATGTTCAAGTTCTTTGTATCTATATGGGTGAATTTAACTCTATAAGTAAAGTATAACTTAGAGATTTTATAGTCAAGGTATCATGAACTTTTTTATAGTAAAGGTAAGCTTATGAAAAGCATGCAAGGACGCAGATTATATGACTGACTAAATTCCAACTTCATTTTGAACAGTTTTAATGAGATATTATTAGTAGAGCCCAAAATATAATTCATATTCTCAATCATGCTAGGCCTCCAAATGCTTTAAGCTTGGAGGAGGGATTGAAAATGAAACAAGACTAATCACTACACTATAGATAAACCTATAAACATAGATAAATGGCTATATTTAATGCCAATTGTGGATCATGGTGTATAATAAACTTTAGAAGTTCAAATTCAAAAGTTGAAAACATGACTTTTTAGGATGCAAATCCTCAATAAACATGTGTTACCTATAAAATATTTCTTTACATGGTCTCGTCCTACTTGTTAATAAATACACAGTTCTAAAGGTTCAAAGACCTTCGTGCTCACAGTGTAGTTGACCTAAAACATTAAAACATGTTTTCTAGTTATATCCCCTTGCCAAGTCTACTTAGGTCTAGGTTGATTCCTTTGATAGGGAATCCATACCCACTTCTATTTCTTGGAGATTTGCACTTATAGGAGATGAGTTACCTTGGGTTGTATAATCCCAATCCTCATGTAAAATTATTCATGTTGAAATCTTGTTTTCCATATGGAAGAAAAGAAACGAAGCAACATTTAACATAGTGAACCTAAAATAAGTTGTTCATAGTTTGACAACTCTGATACATGTGAACTTGTCCTTGCATACCATGTTGAGGGGAGAAATACATGTGAATTTATCCCCTTTGACATAGCCTTAGCTGCGTAAACCCACAAAATACAAACCACTTGCAAAGTCTCGTGCATATAAACCGAGATAAACTTAACAATGCCATTACCTCATGTGAAAGCTATTCCTCTTTATCCAATTCACATTTACAAACAATATGAATCTACCCACCGTATGACAATTCATATTTATAAATTGAATTTGGTAAAAACCCAAAGTGTCAACATATAAATATATTGACCCCACAACTATTGTCAATGCAACTTTGCCAACGATCTATCCGCTTCCATTTATCCAACGACAATCACACTTCAAAATGCACGATGTTTAAAGTTTTTATAACTTGCAAAATATGTGGTTTTTATGTGCTACGTGTCATCCTCCAAACTGTATTGCATGTTCACTTCCTTTACCGCTTTCTGAAGACTGCTTCCAAGTTCCGTTCTCCCTTTGATTCTAAGTTCCATAACACATAGTTCTGGGATCAAGAAATCATTGTTTTAGTGATGACACTCGACTTATGGTTCTAACCTCATGCAGGTTTCCATAAATGTGTAGTTATTTTGGTCACATTTCTACTGTGAAATCAATATATCGTTGCTCTTTCCAATATTTGATTGAACCGCAATGCACTCTAGCAAACTTCAACTTATTGAATCCTGTGGTGTATGCTTCAAATATGATCACAACATCTTCAATGGACTATATTAATGCAACCTTTGCTCCCAATGGCGATTTAAAACCCCAACATGAATTTATTCAAAGTACAAGATTTTCTTCCCTCAAGGAATCTTCCTAGTATACACAGAGGATATGGATCTCAACACTGTCCACAAAAAAAATGTTTGAAAGCATTTCAATCTTCAATCAACCAAAAAGGGTAATTTCGACAAGGAAATAAACTCAATTTTATTCAAGTCCTAGGAATCAATGCGTCCTTCTGCGCCCTGCTCATGCCCAAATATATATGGGTGGCTACAAACTGTGGATCTCATTGATTTATACACAAAGTTCTTCATCAATATCTCACTTCACTATTTTATACACAACGTTCTTCGTCAATATCTCACTTCACTGTTTTATATACAAGTTTTATACACAACGGAATGTGTAAGATCTTCTTCGCAATGCTTTATATCGTGTCAACCCACAGTGGCCAAATGCATCCAGGTGGATTTGGACCTCAATTTGGAAGGCCAAGTTATTTTTTTTAGTGGCATCGATCCATTCTGTGATCGATGCTAAATCCTTGACATGCAAAATCCACACAGAATTTAAATTATTAATTGAATGTTCAACCTCCTAAGAACATGCAGTCTCATACATTCAATAATCCTATAGCTCAAATATACAATGACGGAATTTCCTTTGATTCTTCCAATTTCACTTGCACAGAATATGAACTCAATAATGGAACACGAACTCAAAAATTTAGTTCTTTGTATTAATACTCAATATTTACATAGGAATTCTCTTCTGGCCTGATATTCAAATCAATGACCTCTTTCTTCCTAATGCCCGTAGGCTACAATCAAAGCCTTAACTAACATATCTGATCCTTAATTTCCCTCCATATATCTTCCATGCCTTTGAGGCTTATAATTTATAAAAATGGATTCTACAACTAATTCTGGTTTAGATCCATAACTTGCTCAACAAATTCCTAAGAATCCTCTAAGTCCTCATTTGACTCAACTAATTCCTAAGGATCCCCTCTCATCCACAAAATCATGAAACTGATTCCTAATTTAGGATTTAAAATTAATTCTTAAATCTCTCAATCTTTCAACTATCCCAATTCTCTTATATTCTCTTTCTTTTGAGAACATTTACAAAATTCCCCTCAATATTTAATTAATCCTATTCTAAAATATCTCTCATTAAAATCACTCAGCTCTAAACAAATTATTTTAATTTTTTACATAAGAATCCAATTTCTTAGAAAATACAAGACCCCCTATATCTATTAAAATACAAAGAATTTTATGAGCCTAATGCTTCTGCATCAGACTCCAAAAGTAGAAAATAATCATGATCTCTTGATCATGTGCTTCCAACCTTTGCCTCTTGTATCCCATACTCTGTTTTGCTGCTGTCCATAAGCTGCATTGTCTTCATCATTCTTCAGCTGCACTTTTTCAGGCTTCCATACTTTATTCTGCATCTTCCCACTAGTTATGTTTTCACAGACTGTTTTTGTCTTTTCCTTGCTATTGTTTCTTTGCTTTCTTGTTGTTGTCTTCTTCTGAGACACCTTCATCATCAACCTTCCTATGTTTTCAATTTCTATGTCCAGGTTACCTTCTGACAGGTAACCACTCTTCCATTTGTTGCTACTTCCAATTTCTGTTGCAAATATTGTTGTAGATATTGCTCCAAATACTCTCGTAGATATTGCTACCTCCCAAATTTCCTGAATATCTCTTAAGATATCTACCTTTGAAACATCCTTCTTCTGCTCACTACCTGCAAATTTATTTTCAAAAAATAAATTATCTTCTGATTCTTTAACTGTAGCAACATACTCACTCATTGTTCCTTGTATTCTAGCAAGCATAATCATTTTTGGCAAACTAGTATATGCTTATGCCTCTTCCATAACTTCATATATTTCCACTTTAGTGTCTGCAATTCCTTTCTCTTGTTCAAATGTTTCCAGCAAGCATTTCAACATTCCATTTATACTTGTTTCATCTCAAGCATATCATCAATATGCTGCAATTCAGTTTCAGCATAACCCTCTTCTTCTTCCTTGACAACCTTCAGTGATTGTCCTTCACCTCCTTGATTGATTCTGACAATAAATTTAAATTCTTCAAACAATGTATCTTCATCCTTTATCAGAATAGAATTCTGATTCTCCACCACTGTGAAAGTTCTAAGGGTCTATCCTACAGTCTTATCTTGGCCAATCAGATAAGCCAATTCCTCCTTGTCTTCAACAATGACAAGTGCCTTCATATGAGACATGATTGTTTCACTTTCTTTGGAATCTATCAGTTCCTTCTGCTGCAACAATTCAACTTGATCTTCATCAGAAAGACACTCATCAACATAACTTGTTTGACAATTCTCAACTTCATTCAAGACAACTCCATGAGATGGATTGTCTTCTGCGACATCTGTAAACATAGTCAAATTATCAATTTCAAAATCACAATACCCAATGGTATCATTTAATGATCCAGTCACCAAATCTTCTTCTTGCAGTTCTAAGTCTCTTTCAAGACTTCGAAAATTTTTACTGTCTTTCTTTCCAACTTCTACGGTTATTTCCATTGTGCCAATCACTATGATAGAATGATGATCCTTCACTATGTTTTCAGCTAACATAGTTTCCTTTTCTCTGACATTTTCCATTTGTTGTCCTCCTTTACTTGCATAATTAACACATGAATTTTCAGTATTAAAAATACAAGGTTTCAATGTCTCTTCCTCCTCTGGCAACATCTCAGTATGCTGCTTTGAGTTTTCATTAAAATCCTTTGTCAGCACATCAGTATGTTGATTTAAATTCTCCATGAGACTGTCAGCTAGTCTCTCCTTCATATCATCTGTTTCAAGGATGTCTCCCTGCTCTAGTTCACAATAATGAACTCCTTCGATTTGTTGAATTATTCTTACATCTTTACCCTCCTTTTTATGACTGTCATTCATGACAATTTCTTTGTCTTTCTCTTTCAACAATTCATCCTGAGTATAGATCCTTTGCTTTTCCAACTCTCTTCTTTGAAGATCTAACTTTCTATATAACTCAACAATTTCAATTGGGGTAGAATTTGGAAACTTTACACGGCTTTCCATACCTTCACTTGTTGTTGACCAATCATCAGATGGCCCTTCTTCCTCAGCTTCAATATTCTACTGCGTATTTCCATGAGACCTCTCTGTCTCCTTTTCTTTCTGAGATCTTGCTATCTCCGCATTAATCTGAACAGATTTTAGGTTCAACTCCTTTTCCTTAACAAATTTCAAAATTTGTTCATCATCCAGTGATGTACCTGCAATCATACATAAATCATTAGTTTTAAAAACAAGACCTCTCAGTCTCGTTTGCTTCTTCAAACACCAATATTTCACAATATACTTTTTGGTTTCTAGCAGATCCTATTTGCTGTGACTCAATTCCTTTGAGTCTTTCCTTTTCTAACAAAGAAATATGTATCTGTTCAAGTTCTCTGAACTTGTTCATCAACTTAGCATTCAATTTCTTTTGCAATAGGTTCCATTTAACCCATTTTCTCATTCTCCATCCATGTCTTTGGCATTCATTCCCTGTTTCTTGTAGCCATCCCTGTAGTATCTCCAGTTGTACTTTCATCAGTGCAATATCTCTGTCTCGATTCTCATCACTTATCTTATCTTTGTGGCATTCTTTAGAACCTCTTCTCTGATGCTCCATGGCCATCTTCTTCATGAGCTCATCCATGCTTATTTGGTGATCTGCAACATAACCTTCTCTTGTAGCAATCTCATTTTGCTTCTCAATACCCTATCAAGCTTCCTTTCTGAGCTTGACCTCTTCCTAGGTATTCTTTTAGTTTACACTCTTGAACCTGCTATTCCTTTGGCTGTTACACTCAATCACCTTCCTTCTTTCAAAAATATTTACCAATTCCTCCATCGTTGCTTCTTAAGGCTTGATCTTTCTTTGTTGAGATATTTTATCTTGTCTGCAACTTGAATTTTCAAAACACACTATCTCACCTTCAAGATTTTTACATGACCTTGTTCTCCCATTCACTAGTACTTTGAATGGATTGTTCTCATTTATTTCTGCAAATGTCTGTTACACATCAAATTTGTATTTGTTGCTTATTAGATTCAAAATTTGATCTCCTCTTGCTTCATCCATCACACATGCATTATGTACAATTCGAATTTATTTAAACAAAAAAAAAAAAAAAACCTTTAACCTTCAAAAGAGTTTTTGCCAGCTCTAATACCACTTGACGTAGCCTTAGCTGCGTAAACCCACAAAATGAAAACCACTTGCAGAGTCTCGTGCATATAAACCGAGATAAACTTAACAATATCGATACCTCATGCGGAAGCTATCCCTCTTTATCCAATTCACATTTACAAACAATATGAATATACCCACCGTATGACAATTCATATTTATGAATTGACTTTGGTTAAAACCCAAAGTGTCAACATATAAATATATTGACCCCACAACTATTGTCAACACATCTTTTCCGATGATCTATCCGCTTCCATTTATCCAACGACAATCGCACTTCAAAATGCACGATGTTTAAAGTTTTTATAACTTGCGAAATATGTGGTTTTTATGTGCTATGTGTCATCCTCCAAACTATATTGCACGTCCACTTCCTTTACCGCTTACCTCTTGCTAGTTGTGCGATATACCATTACCACTTTATGAAGACCGCTTCCAAGTTCCATTCTCCCTTTAATTTGAAGTTCCACAACACTTAGTTCCGAAATCAAGAAATCACTGTTTTAGCGATGACACTCGACTTATGGTTCTAACCTCATGCAAGTTTCCATATAATCGTAGTTATTCTGGTCACATTTCTATTATGTAATCAATATATCACTGCTCTTTCCAATATTTGATTGAACCCCAACACACTCTAGCAAACTTCAACTTATTGAACACTAAGGTGTGTGCTTCAAAATCTAATCACAATGTCTTCAATGGACTATCTTAATGCAACCTCTGCTCCCAATGGTGATTTAAAACCCCAACATGAATTTATTCAAAGTACAAGATTTTCTTCCCTCAAGGAATCTTCCTATTATACGTAGAGGATATGGAATGGATCTCAACACTGTCCACAAAAAAAAATGTTTGAAAGCATTTCAATCTTCAATCAACCAAGAAGGGTAATTTCAACAAGGAAATAGACTCAATTTTATTCAAGTCCTAGGAATCAATACGTCCTTTTGCACCCTGCTCATGCCCAAATATATATGGGTGGCTACAAACTGTGGATCTCACTGATCTATACACAACGTTCTTCATCAATATCTCACTTCACTGTTTTATACACAACGTTCTTCATCAATATCTCACTTCACTTTTTTATATACAAGTTTTATACACAACGAAATGTGTAAGATCTTCTTCGCAATGCTTTATACCGTGTCAGCCCACAGTTGCGAAATGCATCCATGCGGATTTGGACCTCAATTTGGAAGGCCAAGTTATTTTTTTTAGTGGCATCGATCCATTCTGTGATCGATGCTAAATCCTTGACATACACAATCCACACACAATTTAAATTATTAATTGAATGTTCAACCTCTTAAGAACACATAATCTCATACATTCAATAATCCTGTAGCTCAAATATATAATGACGGAATTTCCTTTGATTCTGCCAATTTCCCCTGCACACAATATAAACTCAATAATGAAACACAAACTCAAAAATTTAATTCTCTGTATTAATACTCAATATTTACATTGGAATTCTCTTCTGGCCTGATATTCGAATCAATGGCCTCTTTCTTCCTAATGCCCGTAGGCTATAAACAAAGCCTTAACTAACTAATATGATCCTTAATCTCCCTCCATATATCTTCCATGCCTTTGAGGCTTATAATTTATAAAAATGGATTCTACAATCAATTTGGTTTAGATCCATTACTTGCTTAACAAATTCCTAAGAATCCTCTAAGTCCTTATTTGACTCAACTAATCCCTAAGGATCCTCTCTCGTCCACAAAATCATGAAACCGATCCTTAATTTAGGATTTAAAATTAATTCTCAAATCTCTCAATCTTTCAACTATCCTAATTCTCTCATATTCTCTTTCTTTCGAGAACATTTACAATTTCCTCTCAATATTTAATTAATCGTATTCTAAAATATCTCTCATTAAAATCACTCAACTCTAAACAAATTATTTTAATTTGTTACATAAGAATACAATTTCATAGAAAATACAAGACCCCCTATATCTATTAAAATACAAAGAATTTTCTGAGCCTAATGCTCTTCCTTCTTAATATTGATATTTTCCACTTTGATATTTACAATAGATACCTCAAACTGACTTCTTCATCAATAAACTAAAAGAATGATAAAGTTGTTAAATCTCACTTATTACCATTGAAACAAGATGGGATGGAATTGACCTTTTTGTAGATCAAATAAAAATGATAATTCTTCAACTTAATATTTAAAACTACAATATTTAAAACAAGATACTAAAATTGACCATTATCAATTAAATAAAATAATAACAAAATTTCAAGTACAATATTGAAACCCAAGATATCATCTACATCATAAAGTAACAAGACAAGTTAGAAAAATATTACAGCCATCTTAACCATCTTATAACCATTTTGCTCAAAATTTAGCCAGAGGTTTTTATAAAATTGTAAATCTGAGTTATGTAATCTAAATTTTTCATAATTACAAGAAATGGCCCTAAATTGTGCAAAATAGACTTAAAAAACTATTTTATAATCAAATAAAAACAACTATGTTTATGTAATGTCATAGAATCTATATGTTTAGTCTTTCTATACATGCCTTCGAGTTCTAGTGAAGGAACCATGCCCAACCACCCTTTTTTTCAAATATAGAAAGTGCTTAATGGACATATTGCTGTGTATATATACATAAAGGAAACCGTCTGTCTATATGTATATATAATTGTGCAGATTAAATGTCCAGGCTCATAGCAAAGATAAAGAATTCAATCGCTGGCAAACTTAACAATTTGTAAACAAAAAAGAGCATGCAGTCATCCAGACATCCTCCTTAAATGGAATGGGCTCTCTTTCTCAGCTCTCCTGAAAGTATATACTCATGGGAACATTTCTTTTACATTATATAAACAGGTAATTTGGCCTCGGATCCAATAAATAAGTATAACATAAGCCCACTGCATCTGAGAAAATAATTTATAAACAAAGAAGAGCAAGCAGAGATCCAGGCATCCTCGTCAAATAAATCAATGATAAAAATAACATAAATTGATATATAAATACGCAAAACAATGCACTGCAACAAAATAAAAAATAAAATAAATTGATATACACGGAACAATGCACTGCAGCGTCTAAAAGAACCTTTGGCTTTAATGGCTGCAAAACCCAGGAATTCAATTCATTTAGATCCCTATTTCAACCTTAAAGAAAATTTGATGGCTACATTTCCCCGAACCCTGCGCTCATCATCTCCTTGAATTCCATATAATTGACCGCCCCATCCCCATCTTTATCAATTTTCTGAATCATCTTCCTGCATTCTCCGATCGTTCGGCCTTCCTTGAGACCCAGCGACTTGAGCACAGACTGGAGCTCTTCTACCGTTATCAAACCGTCGCCATTCTGGTCGAAAACGCCAAAGGCTTCAACCAGATCCGCTTCTTCGTCTGTAAGATCTCTGTTCGCTTCATCTTCTTGTGGTCCTTTGCAGTTCATCGATTGATACAGGGTCACAAACTCATCGAAATCCACAGACCCGTCGCCATTGACGTCCACGGTTCGAATCGTGTAGAGCAATTCCTCATCGCTCATGCACAGCCTGAGCGTATCAAAGGACTCTCTCATCTCCTGTTGGCTTATCAGCCCGTCGCCGTTCTTATCGAAGGTCGCGAAAACCCTCCTTAGCTCCTCCCGCCAGCCCCCATTCGAAACCCTCTCAGCGGAATCCGCCATTGTTAAAGCTTTTTCAGAGGGTTTTCTGTGGAAACGTGGCTTACCCTTCTTTGAGAAAACATATCGGTACAGCCAAGTGAAAAGGCCGTAGAGAAAAAGAGTCCAGAGTATTACGCTTAGCAGGGCCGCTGAAAATCCGGGAAATCCCTTAATTTCCTCCATTAGATCTTGTTTCCGAACCCCGTGGAAACAACCAACATATTCTACATCAGAATTCTATAATCCGCAATGCAAGTAACAAATTCCACCTCACAATTTCAAGTTCAAGAAAAGTCCGGCCGCTATTTAAGGTATGGCCGCCCACCATCTTAAAGCTCAGAAAAATACGAATCATCAATCGAGTCAGTGGGACGGGAATCGATCCCGAGAACGTCTGGTTACCGAACCAACACGCCCAAGGATTCTTCATCGAGGAGGGAATCGATCCCCGAGAACCTCTCGTTACCGAAGCAACACGCCCAAGGATTCTCCATCGAGGAGGGAATCGATCCCCGAGAACGTCTGGTTACCGAACCAACACGCCCAAGGATTCTCCATCGATGCGGGGACGGCAAATAAAAGGGCGAATATGTGGGCGGCATAGCTTGCTTTTATTATTTTTTGACAAAACGACACGGCCCGTATCTTTGTAAACCGTACATAAACGCGTCTGTTTTGGAAAAATAATAACCAATAAAAATAATTTATTGTTTATTTTTTTATTGGTAAGTATTACTGGAAAGTTATGGAATATGCTTTAAAATTGGGTAAATTGTTTGTGTTTAGCTAAGAGCTTAATTTTTTTGGAGGTAAGGAAACATATTAATGGCCCAAGATTTATTTGACAGGATTGTATTTAGCTAAGAGCTTGTCTTCTTTGGAGGTAAGGAAATATATTAACGGCCCAAGGTTTATTTGGCAGAAGTGAAAAACAACGGTTTATGGACCACAATGGTTTATTCGAGGTGGCTTGGTTTTCCTTGAATAATGGTGATGAGTGAAAGCTTGCCCCCAAAGGGTTATTCGAGGTGGCGTGGTTTTCCTTGAATAATGATGACGAGTTAACCTTGAATAATAGTGATGAGTGAAACTATGCCCCCAATGGGTTATTAGAGGTGGTGTGGTTTTCCTTGAATAATGGTGATGAGTTAACCTCTGTTAGGGGATAACAATGGTTACGATAGGTTTTCCCACCATGTAAAAACATTCCACGGAGTTATTAGAGGTGGTGTGGCTTTCCTTGAATAATGGTGATGAGTAAAACCATGCCCCCAATGAGTTATTAGAGGTGGTATGGTTTTCCTACTAATAATGGGTGACTAGATAACATAAATCTATAAGACAGATTTTCTCCCAATTCATGTAAAAACATTCCACAAAAGAATTTGGTGACTGTCTGCATGGTCAATTTGGCACTTATTTTTCATTAAAAAAGAGGATTTTAAATAATAATCACATTATAGATTTTCCCACCATGTAAAAACATTCCACGAAAGAATTTGGTGAACTATCTATTGCATGGTCAATTTGGCACTTATTTTTATTAAAAATATAGATTTTAACTTTTTGGTTTTTGTACTTAGCCACAAATTCACGAAAAACCCCAAAAAAATCATACATAACGTCATACATATTAAAAAAAATAAATGAAATTAATAAATAAAAGAGTTGTTTATAAATAATTAAAAAGTGAGATTGTTAAATTACATTAAAGTAAAAAATTTTCCTACTCAATTTAGTTAAGAATTGGTTTATAAGTGATTACCAAGTCAAGGTTGTTGAGGTAAGTTAAATTAACCTTTTTCTTTTTCTTTTTAATTTAGTTAGTTAGTTTGGTTATTTAATTTAATTTAATATAATAACAATAATAATAATAATTATTATTATTTTTATTATTATTTTTGAAGAAAGAGCTTCTATTATATTATTATGAAAACATATATTGCAAAATGTGTCTCAATGGCTTTGGTAGCTTTACTCCGACCATATTTGTTAGCTAGGAGTGCTAGAGTATGCAAAGGATGTTCCCTTTATGCTTTTATTTTTGAAGAGCTGAATAGCCTTACAAGCTAAAAAGAAGACAAAAATAACAGAACACCTGTGAGCAGCATATCATGGAGGCGACTGAGGGTGCAAAGGAGGCACTGCAAATAGATTGGATCTCTCATGGATATGGAAATCAATGTGCTCGACTCTGGCCTCTAAATCATGCAGAGATCATCAGTTTGACGTTGGCTTCGACGAATGTTAGCTAGCTACTCCAGAATCTCATTCTAACTAAACTTTATGTCATTCAGATATGCCACCAAGTCATTCATATCCTCATATCTATGCGATCTAAGGGTATACAGGTTGGCTTGGATTCCTCACAACTCCTCAACTATTGATTTCAAGGTGATCGACACATCCACGCGTCTCGGGGAGAAGCTCTGGTCTTGAGCTACCTCCTTGATCAGGTGCTCAGTGTAAAATCTCAAAAATTAAAGTGCTCAAAATTGATTGGAAAGTGAACGTCCACAATCGGCCCGTTGCTAGGAATTCTACGCACTTCATTTCATCGAAAACCGACTCCGGATGAAGAAGTTATGGCTCGTTGACTGTCGTTCAGAATAAGCAATTTTTTTTTTTAAAGTGCAAAACAGTGACAGGTTGATGACATGGTAGCCTAGTCAGCATGTAGGGACTATTCTTCATTTTATGCTCAGTGGCATTATGACAAGTGTCACAATAGGATTCGTCGAATTGTTTTGAAGGTGATTTTTTTAGGATTTCTCTCCTAAGGTTGAATTCAATTTTTTTTATATGGATGGTTAGCCAACTAGACGCTGACACATGGTGCAACCAGGGGCCGCCACGTGCTCCCTCTAGTGGACCCTCTCCAACTCCAATGGTCGAATTTCATGAATTTCATGTTTATACTTTAGTTCGCATGGTTGAATATTTTGGAAAAGGTCCAAACTTATATACATATTGGCGCATTATTGTTATATATGCAAATTCCTCATTTATTAACCAAAGTTTTCAAACTTTGGAAAGAGCATACATATGTTTCAAAAAAATTAATGCATGGGGGTCGGGATCAAACCCATAACCTCACTCGCGCCAACTGTTGGACCTTACCATCGGGCCATCACCATGGTTCTTGATAAACCATGCCGCTGACATATATTTATTGTTATATGAATCGACCAGTGGGGATTTGGAGGGTGCCAACTGCCTCCCCATGCAGCCAAACCACGAAGACTACATGTAGAGTTTGAATGCTAATGGCAGAGTTTAATGCTAGTTTCATATTAATTAACATAATTCGGTTTTTAAAACACGTTTTGTTTTAAACCCCGCTTATCGCGCTAATCATGCTTATCCACCATTTAATCCACGGTTTAACATTAATTAAGTGGAGTTTAACTTGGCAAGATTTTTGGCGGTTGCGCTAAATCAGGGGTTGTCTCCAGATTTGGCGCCCTTAACTCAAGTCTTCTCTAGTTTTGGAGGATTGTAGGGAAAAATTAAATTGACCATATTTTGAGTAATTTTCGACCAAGTTTGGCTTAGGAAGAGTCATTCCTAGCAGATTGGCATGCTTTGAATCCATTGGTACAAGTTGCAAAGGCAGAGGAGCAATTCTAAAGGTTTTTTTGTCACTTTTAAGTAGAAGGAAGCCCAAGGCCACTAAGAGGGAAGGCCATGCCTAGATCAGCTGAAGGCCAAATTGAGAGAATGAATAGTCATTTTTGATAGATTTTGACATTGTGGACTCATTGGAGTATGTTATAGGAGCTGTAGGTGAATGTAAAAAACAATTTTTTCACTTTTGAGCTAATACAGAGGCCCAAGCCATGGAAGCTAGACCAAGGAGATGTAACCGAGAAGGGATGAACTCATTCATCAAAACTCTGTTTTGATGGATCAATTGTGATAGTTTGTTGTGTATTTTGTTTTTGTTGTTCAACATTTTATTTTCAATACTTAGAGCTCTTGAATTCACTCATAAAACTCAGTTAATTTACCTGTTTGACACACATAAGCAACAAGAAAACCTATGTACATCAAGCATAAGATCAACAAATAAATTTTAAATCTGAAGATGAAATTAGCACAACAAAACTAACATTCATACTTAGATCAAGATCATGGTTGAAAGGAAAGGTTTTTTGCTTGATAGTTGCTTGAGTTTTGTGCAAGTTTAACGGTTGCAAATTTGTGATGTTGACAATGTTAAAGTTGCAGAGAGGTGAAGGGAAATTTTTGGTTGCAAGTCCTAAGATTAGGACCAGAAGAAGGAGAGATACAAGAGCACCATCTCCATCAAAAGTTTCACTCATATTTGCACTTGAAGCGCCTCAAGTTTTGTCCCAAGAAGCTGAAATTGAAGAGGTACAAGTTGCACTAGAAGTTGAATTGATTAAAGAGGTACACACATTAGAAGTTGAGCTTTAATCCATAGCCATCATGTCAGGTGTTGGAGAAACTGAAGGTCATTCAGAAGAGGATATTGTCAAGATAGACTTAATGACATAAAGAGGATGGTTAAAATGATGTTTGATGCATTTACTACTGGGATGGCAAGAGAAGGTTCTAAGCCTCCACATGGAGAAGGAAATTCATATGATAAGAAGGATGAAGAGAAGGGTTCAAAGAGTAGTGGAGGAAAGCCACCTCCATCTCCACCATCTTCATCATCCTCATCATCTCCATCAGCATCATCTTCCACTTCCACCACTTCCACCACTCATACTCACTCAAAAGCCACAAGAGGAAAAACACCCTTACTCAAACTTGATGTCAAATTTGAGCTTCCAATGTATATTGGCAAGAGAAATTTAGAAATATTGGACAAGTGGATATGTCAATTGGAGGTGTATTGCAGAATTCAAAACCTTCATGAAGATGGCATAAAGGTTCAATTGGATTCTTTGAGGATGGAAGGATTTGCACTTGTATGGTGGGAAGAAAAGACTCAAGAAGAGATTAAAAATTACGGTAAGATCTCTATGTCTTGGTCAAGTTTTATTGCTACCATTAAAAGGAAATTATATCCCTTAACTTACATGTAAAAGGCCATTATGGATTGGCAAAATTTTAGACAGTTGAAAGGGAAAAGTGTGCGAGATTATACTCATAAATTTAGGAGAAGAGCTCTTATTTTGGGTATAAATTTGTATTCTCAAGAAACTTTGTTAATTTACATTGGGGGTTTGCACAGTTACCTTAGGCACACTATTCTCAAGTTTAATCCCACAAACATAGATGAGGTTTTTTTTCAAGCCACACGCTTATAAGCAAGAGGGAAACAAAACATATATGAGAAAAGTAATAGTGAGGGTAAAGGAAAGGGAAAATTTTATGGAAGAGGAAAGAGAAATAGCTCTGTAAAAAGAGAGAAAGAAAAACTCACATGAAAAAATTGTTCAAATAATGGCCATGATGAATACCATTGTTGGAAACTTCATCCAGAGTTGAATCCAAACAAACTGAAAGCCAAACAAAAGGGTAAAATTGTTGTTATAGTTGAACATGACTTAGGTTCAGATTTAGGAGATGAGACAGATTATAGCCATGGGTTTGAAAGGTAACCATATAGCAAGCACTAGTTCTTCAAAATTTTCAAATGTCACTCAATATGAAGATACAAGAATAGAAATTTTCCATATTAGAGTTGTCTCTAAACATACCAAGATTGATACACTTTTTGATGGTGGGTCACAAGATAATCTAATTTCCGAAGACTTGGTTAAGCAGCTAGAGCTTGAAACTGTTAGACATCTAAGGCCTTATCCTTTAGGATGGATATGCATGAATGCAAACTTTCAGGTTACAAGGAAGTGCATACTAGGATTCCCCATCAATTCAAACTTTCTTGACAAAGTTGACCTTGATGTGGTGCTACTTGAGATATCAGGTATTGTATTGGGAAGTCCTTATCTGTATGATATGAAATAAATATTTCATTGCCATGAGAATAAGTATCACTTATTTAAATATGGTATTGAATACATAGTTAGAGTACATAATAAGAATACAATTTTGTCTCTTAAACATGCAGGAGAAATGAAGAGGATAGTGAATGCAAGTCAAAATTTGACATTATTGATGATCATACATAGAGATGTTTTGAATAAAACCTTTCAAAAATATGCTTATGCTTGTAATGAGATGTTTTAGGATTCTAACAGGTTTCCTTTGAAAGGAGGTGAACAAGATGTAAAACTTTTGCAAAAGTCTACATGAGTGTTGATCAGTGTTGGAAACAAGATGTCGGTGCAAGAGAGTGCAAAGGTCAAAGAGAAAGCCACAAAGTAGCTTGAAAAAGAAGGCATGGGTTTCACAAATTCTTGTTTTTGGTTTCCAATGGGTACATGGCAGGGGCGAAGATACTTGGTCAAGAGTTGACGCAAGTACAAAGCGAGATCAATTAAGATTCGCCATGATGACAGTGTGAAAGGTGAGACAATTTTTAAGTTTCCTTTGATTAATGACCAAGGTAGGAACAAGATGGTTTTTGCAAGAAAAAATTGCTGCTTTGCAAATTCATGGGAATTGTAGCATGATGGTTTCAATGAAATCAAGAGAAGGTCGCAAGAATCTGTAGAAATTTGCTTAATAATGAATAATTATCCACCGAGATTATCCTGATCACATATCAATTCGAATTCATATGCAACACATAATCTCTTCCACTCAAATCATCACACATGCGGAAATAAAACAAGCGGTATGCGATCAAAAGATCATCAAAACATCACACACATTACACAGTATGTATGGGGAAAGCTTATAGCTGAAAACCCCACAGCTATTGTGTATATTATAATGGAGAAAAAATGTAACAAACTCAGTACAATACTCCTCACAAGTACTCAGTACTTTCTCATGAAGTTACACACAAACTAGCTTGGTTTTGAACAAGTCACAGGTTCAAAACACATCCACTAATTGCCTGCCTCTATTGCGCAATCATGGCCTGTCTAAATAGAGATCCAAGGTTCGAATCTCCTTGGCTTGATAGCACAATCATCATGGGCAATTGCCTCCAAGTGTGGTGCAAATCTCATGCACAACTGATGTCACAACTGATAGCTGTACTCACCCTTTCATCTACCTCTTTCACTGGTCTCCACTGAACTGTCCATGCACTGTAGTGAACTGATGTGTTCTTGAGTTGAATAATGAGTTACTAATTAATGAATTAAATAATATTTAATTCACTCCACTCATTACTAGTTGATTAGCTAGTTAAACTAATCTCAACTAGTTCAACTAAGTTAAACCGAACACAAGTCCACCAACTGTCTCATCAACTCCACCAAAATTTTGCCATTGAAGTCCTAACTGAAGTCAACCATGCATGAGCTCACCAAACCCCTAGGAATAGCGTAATTCCTTTGTCAGATGCATGAGCCACTTCTGTAGCTCGAACTGAAGTGCTCCAAGAGAGTAAATTGAAGTTTAGAGTCCAAATATTATTAAGGGTAAATAATATTTGACTTTTCTATTTTTAGGATAGGCAGTCTAAAAATAGACTTCGACCTATATGTCTAAAAATAGAGGTACATCTATTTTTACCAACATGACCAATACTCCAAGAATAACATACTGCAACCCCTGGACCATGCTCCATATGTCTAAAAATAGACATAGTCTAAAAATAGACTTTGCGCCAAAATTTGCCTGCGGGCCCACTTAGTGAAGGCGACTTCATTTCACTAAGCTCCATCATCTTGCTGCATTTTCAACAGAATCAAGGAAAAAGTTAACTTTTGTGAAAATCTCCATTTGATGAAAATGGGAAAATTTCAGTGGATAGAGACTCGAAGGGTGTTTGAACAATACCCTCATCCACATGATTAATAATCCAAGAGATTTTGGGGTCCAAAAGGCTTCTAGTGGTGAGGAATGATCAGGCGCTCACTGTAAAATGATCCAAAATATTTTGTAATATTCCTTAATTAGCATGCAGCTAACTGGAATATTAAAATCTAATTTTGCTTCTTAGTTAGAAGAATAAGAGGATAGGGAGACCCATAAATATCCTTAGTAGAAATAAAAGCACTTCAAATGTGAATGGAGGGCATCAAAAGAGCTGGATAAAGCTCCCCTTTGTGTGAACAAGGGAATAAACATGTGGATTGGGCAACTTTGACAAAATCAACAACGCTAGTATGGAAGTAGTGGACATTCAATGAGGGACAACAAAGTTTTGGAGGGAGATCCTTTGCATGGAAGTAGTGCCTTTAATAAGTGGGGCCAAGGGTGAGGAAACTCACCAAGAATATAAGGAAGGGGATGGCAGCCATTGTGATAATGTTTTAGATTATTATTTGATTGTGGTATGTTAAGAATTTTGGCTCTCGTCAGTTGTTTAGCTAAGATTGCAGTGTTGTTTAGCACAAGGGTGTTTCCAAGTTGGAATTCCACCTTGATCCTAGCGGTACTAAGAGTGCCTACTCAGGATAAGTTCTTGAGAATTATTTCTACATTCTGACATTTGGCCAATCCACAACTTTCTTCTACATTGTATATTCTGTTTAGATATGTGTTGAGTTGCAGGGTGCAGTAGTGGAGGGTTTCTTTGGATCATTTCTGAGCTTGTCTTCAGTGGAGGAAGGTTTCTTTCCATTGAGAGTTCAGTAAGGAAGGTCCTTGAGCTTCATAGCACATTTTGGCATCAGTGAAAGTCATCATATTCCCCTACAACACAGTTCTAGTCCATGACTGCATTATTTTAGAGATCTGTTGCAGGGGTAAGTTCAATGCTCCATTTAGAGTGTTTGCTTTCCATCGAAGGGATAAACCCTTCATTGAGAGAGTCTTTTGGAGGAGTTCTTTTCAGATCTACATCATATTCAGCCACCTCCTTTTCAAGTTCCTACTTGTAGAGTTTATTCAACCCTAGGGCTGCATTCCAGCATTCTGATTTTTTGTGTATTTCCGGAAATCCATCATCTAGGAAATGTGTATGGGACCATAGATATCCATTTTTGGCCTTGTATGAGCAGGATATTATCAGATCCCTTTATCTATATTTCCCAGCTGCAGTATTAGTGATTAAAACTGTGATGTACTTGCTTCATTATTTTGTGTAGCAGTGTATTACATGTTTTGGGTGCTTTTGGGCATTGGAGGCTTCTTTTTCCTATCTTGAGGGATTTGATCCCCAAGATCTTGTACTTATTATTGCTATTATACATAATACCATAGATCTATCATTTGGCTCATATGTAATGTGTTAATATTTGCTGTTGTTTCCATTATTGTGAGCTATATTGCTGCTTTTCCCATTTAAGGAGTATTACAGTGGTATCAGAGCATAATCTTGGCTAAGCCTATGAAGACATTGCATCTTTGTTATCAGAAGAAGAAGAAGCTTCTCACATAAAGGAGAAGACTCAAAAAATATACAAGGGAAAGTCTCCATTATTTGGAGAAACAGAGAGAAAGAAGTTTTCAGAACTTCTTCTCCAAACTATGCATGAGCTTAATAGAGAAATCAAGGGAATGAGGAGGGAAAGACATGAAGGTCCCACAAAAATATTTGCACATGAAGAAAGCTCCAGTTCTTCATATTATGGGTGTGAGAATTCAGCCACACAATCATATCTACAATGCTCTACCATGCCTATGTTCATAGCAAGATATATGGAGGAAGGAGATATACCAAAGGAGGAGACTCTTGGTGACTATCTTCAAGAGTATGAATCTCAATATCAGAGGTTCAGAGATCATCTAAACTTCCAAGGGTTTTGCAAGATCAAGGAGAATATAAGACCTATCAATCATAATAGAAGCAAGAGGTGCAAGCAGCATGACTTGGGTAGATTCTTTCTACCAACTTTGATGGGTCACCTAAATGTATAGCTAAGGCTTGGGTGAAGGAGCTAGATACCTATTTGCAGCAGCACCAAGTTTCAGAAGTTGAGGCCATTAGAGTAGCAGCACTACATCTTGAAGGTAAGGCTTATGCCTGGTGGTTTTATGAAACTTATTCCTTGAATCATGTAAATATATCTACTTATGCAAATTTAGGAGGTTAGTGAAAAGATTTGATGCAAAACTTTCTGAAACATTCTTGATTGAGCTAACCAAGCCTAAACAAACAAAACCTATGCATGATTTGGAAGGATCTATAAACCCAACTCCATTCCAAAATGCTATTAAGGGGGTTAGAAACTTGCAGATTACCTTGTTAGAGGCAAGATCCCCACTTCAAGAAGAGATTTCTTCTCAAAAGGAAGACATGGAGATCTCTTTTTCAAAAGAGGATCAGGACAAAGAGCCTCTTAATGATGATGAGGTAGCCTCCATTCATGGTGAAGGAGAAGAGAAGGAAGGAGGTAAAAATGTTGTCACATCAGGAGTAGATCTAGTACCTCATGGAGAGGAAGATGGAGCAAGTGCTCCAATGAGGGGAGTTCTTGTATCCATACAAGAAGTTCGAAAGAATCTCATATGTGGAGATCAAGGCACAATCCATGAGCAACATGTGCCATTATTGATAGATTGCGAGACCTTGCAGATGAAAGAAGAAGATAGGGAGGATGGCCAACATCAAGTGATTAGGAGCACACACCCCTATCTATTTCAGGAGGTTAATGCACAAAATAGCCAGACTAATTTGCGATGTAAAAGCAAGGAAAAAGCAGTCCATTCATATATGCAGTCTACTCTTGACATTGATGTCTCATTACATGGAGGCATTCCACCTGGGAGATCACCGGATCATGAGTTAATGAGAGATGCTTCACATCTGGTTGCACCACTCATTGATCTCGGAGCGGTGAAAGCCTTGGGAGGACTTGACACAACACAAAGAGTTTGGGGTAGGCTCAAGGAAGAGGGAGACATTCTCCCAATATCAGTATTGCCCCCTCTCACCAAAAATATTGCTTTGAGAAAAGATGTTTCAGGAATGGATGGCTCCATCTTGGTGCAAGGAGACCACTCCATGGCTTTGGAGAGTCAGAACATACTTCCACATAGGGAGGAATCTTCCACATTTGGTAGATGTTGGTGGCCACTCATGCTTATATTGGCCAAATTCAGAAATTTTTTGATGGGTGATAGCTTCCCATGGAAAGCTAGCCTTTGAAAACTTCCACCTCCACTAGAGTATAAGCAGCTGCAAGAGGAGCAACAGAGGCAAGATTTTAACATCCCAGTGTATGATTTTGGCATGGGAGATGTCAAAGAAGAGAGCAGCAACATGACATGTGCTTTACATGATAGATCATCAGTGCTATCATTATTCAGTATTGACCCATATTGGAGATCCCAACTGTTAGTGGAATACTCCAAGGATTTCTTTTCATGCAGAGTGCTTGATGGCCAATTATCTGATGGGAGATATGCAGTGAGATATGGGGTCATCTATTTTCAAAGTAGGGTATTATTGAATAGAGCCTCTGAGCTCAAGGGGAAACTACTAGATGCAGCATATGAGGGTTTTCTCTCCAAACCCACTGGTTTTGTAAGAGCATACCGTACTATCCTGGAGGGATTCATTTGGGAAGGCTTCAAAGAGGAGATGCACCATCATATGAGGAGATGCATGGATTGTTTGGAGGATGAGGAGAAACATAACTCTTTGGTATAGTTATCACAACCACTTCCTTTCTCATTGGGAGTGAGAGGAGGCCCATCTATGAGCCACCTTATTAGCTTGAACCAAGTACATGGTAAATATTGTATGTATGCACATCATGATTAATTTACTATGTATTTGTATTTCCCTACCATTCATGTGCAGGGCATTTCTCCAAGAGGGGGAACTCTTTATTATAGACTTCATGGTCTACTTGAGGCCACAAGTAGTATTGATGATGGCCACTCCCTAGGAGATCTTGGGGAGATGATATCTTATTCATGGTGTGTTCAATTTGCACCATACATCATACACCTTCTCCAAGCATGTGATAATATTGGGGCAAAAAAAAACTGGTTGGGAAACCACTCATTATGCTGTATTTTGATGCAGTTAGGAGTAAAATTGCACTGGTTGCACTAGAGGGACCAATGTCCTTCTCCATTACTACACATGGTTTCTAGCATGACTTTGATTGTGATCCCATATGTTGATGATGTTCTTATTATTGTTGGGGACATAATTGGAGGGATGACACATTGGTTGGATGTGTCCATTGGGAATGAAACTTCCCACACTTCTTCATGCTTCAAGGGGAGCATGGGAAATTATATGGCTTCTATAGTATATTAATTGTTTATTTATGAAGTAAGCCATATGATTGACTTGAGTCTTTGGGAGGAGCCTCTCATGAGCATGTGGGAGGAGTTTTTATATGAATTACGATTCTGGAAGGTGATTCATTTTATATGGATAATAGCTTGGAGATTGGAGCTTCACATGGGAATGAAGGTTCCCTACTTTTTTTCAGATCTATCCTTGCAGTTTCTTGAGGACAAACAACATTTTGGAGGGGAGGATTGTAATATTCCTAAATTAACATGCAGCTAACTGAAATATTAAAATCTAATTATGCTTCTTAGTTAGAAGAATAAGAGGGTAGGGAGACCCATAAATCTCCTTAGAAGGAATAAAACCACTCCAAATGTGAATGGAGGGCATAAAATGAGCTGGATAAAGCTCCCCTATGTGTGAACAAGGGAAGAAGCATGTGTACTGGGTCAACTTTGACCAAATCAACAACACTAGTATGGAAGTAGTGGACATTCAATGAGGGACAACGCAGTTTTGGAGGGATATCCTTTGCATGGAAGTAGTGCCTTTAATGAGTGGGGCCAAGGGTGAGGAAGCTCACCAAGAATATAAGGAAGCGGATGGCAACCATTGTGATCATGTTTTAGATTATTATTTGATTGTGGTATGTTAAGAATTTTGGCTCTCTTCTGTTAGTCATCAGTATTTTTCACCTGTTGATGATGACTGTTTGTTAAAGCCAAGTTTTCTAGCAGCTAGTCTCAAAATTTGTCAAATTTTCCCATTGGAAAACACCCAATAATTTTTTTTTCCCTCCTAACCTTTTCAATCAGCCCATGACGAGATAAAACCTCATTGTCAAGCCCTATCTAGCCTCAGCCATACTAGCTTGTCCATCAGCTCCAAAGAGAATAATCCAAATCTGTCCAAGAAGTCTCCCCTAAGTTAGGTAGTGGCGCTTTAGGCATTTCTCCCTTGGAAAACTATCCTAAAGCCAAAGAACCTCTGTCTAATATCAACCAGTCCTAGATCACCTTCCTATTCTGCAAATAAAGTTTGATTATACCCTTAGGTCGCGCCACTAACAAGCCTTGATGTCTCGGCAATACATATGCCACAAATAAAGTTGATATTAGGTGGATGTACATTGTTTCAATGTCTTTTTCAAAGAGCAGAAGTATATTAGTGTTCCAGAAGACAATATTAAATTCAACATGAGAAGACAGCTGCTTCTCATGTGGTTTTGAGCCTGGGATGCAAATACTGGACAGAGAGCTATTTCATTAAGCTCCTGCAAACACAATCAAAGGTTAGTGAATTATAAATGACAATAAATGCTCTACAAATATTGGCCAGGCTACCTCTAATTGTCTAAATATGCACAAAGGTATTTGAAAAGAAGAATTACATGTCTCAGAGAGATGCCCTTCATGGCATATTGTCATTTTGTCATTTTCATTTGCTTAAGTATGGATAGGAAGTGAAAGGAAATATAACACTGTTTGAAAACTGATGAAATGGCATCACTGAGAAAACCTCCTCCATAGATGAGTAGAAGGTTGAAGGACTAAGAAAACCTCCTCCATACATGAGTAGAGGGTTGAAAGACTGATAAAACCTCCTTCATTTTACAAGCAAAGGGTTTGGCAATGTGATAAAGGCCTCCTTCATCTAATAAGCAGAGGGCCAAGGACAAAGATTGATTATAGGGTTTTCACTGACTGAAAGGCAAATTTTAAGGGCAGTAGGAGACAATTGAAGGCTTCTGAATAGAAAATGGTGTTAAAAGCAGAGGCAAAGCAGTGGTGCTTTAAAAAGGTGTTTACATGAGTTTCAGTGTTAAAACATAGAATTGAAATACAGTGTGAAGTTAATTGGGTGATTATGAATGAAGAAATATGGTTAAGCAAATGGCCAAGGAAGTAAAAAAATCTTGGTCTTAAATTGACTTCTGCTATCAAATACAAAGAAAACCACTAACAGTGTGTTCATAAACATTTTTCATTTGGCTAAAACAGGGGTTGAAAAGAACCCAGGCATTTGTCAAAAATAGGTCTCCTTCATAAACAAGTAGAAGGCTCACCATTGTTTGAGGGTGAAGAGCATTCATTTTTAGTATGGATTAGATTTCAAAGGGACTGCTGTCAAAATGGTAAAATGAATGAGAAATTCATTATTCTTGCATACTTCCTTCACAAAAGAAAAAAGGGACAGTTTTCCAATTTTACATTCTAACTTCAGCTCATCATCCCCTGCTATACCTCCGTAAAAGTTGAAGACTAGATTACTTTGGAAATCCAAGCCTTGCAAGTTATTGATATAGACCAAGAATAGTTTATTTGCTGCACTTATGAAGTTTAGGATAGGCAGTTTCTCAAGATTGAAAGTTGTGTAGTTGGCACACATTAGCCTCTGTGGATGTTTTTGTTTTTGATGCCTAAATAAGAATATCATTCGAAGGGGTGCATCTACAGTCATTATAAGGCTTTGGGCAGGGTTTGCTTCTAAAAAACAGATATGAATAAAGGGAACAAGTTTCCTCCCTTAATAGGCAAACAGTGAAAAAGAGTTTGGCCTTGAGATGACTTCTTCGCATTGGGAAGGGTCATATCTGTTAAAGACTTTCCAAGCAGCCTCCACAGCACTTTATTATCAACATAAATTGGATAGGGGCCCCTTTGGCGTTTTAAAAAGTCATTTGAGCTTCGTTATAACAAAGACAGCTTTCAAAAAAGCTTCAAAACCCTCATAAAGTAGTTTCAAAGCTAATTGGCCTTTTTGCCTTCAAATGGAATAAGAGACCGTTGCAAGCCCATTTGAAAGTTTCAAAAAAAGGAAACAAATGTTCAAAATCGCTCTCCTAGCCATCCACTGAAGAAACGAGAGAAATTAGAGCAATTTGTAGAGTTTTTGATGGTTTAAAGCCGTGCAGCACGCATGGAAAAGTGCGCGGTGCATTCAGAAGAAAAAATACAAAGGGCTATAACGTTGGCACGGAATGCCTGTAGTGGCGCACGGTGCGCCTATGTGCGCGGTCAAAACTGCCTGAAGGCGGACCCAACACCTTGTTCATTACACGACGCTCTTCCATTTGAATGTGCCGCGCCTATTTGAATGACCAAAATGCCTTCAAAAGGTCTTGAAACCTGCTCAACTCATCAAGCAAGGACCATAAGCCATCTGCAAGGTATTTTTATTTTCCCCCTTGGTGCATTCGAATTTCTAAAGGGTGATTGATGCCATGATTTTCAAGACTAAAACAGTGGTTGGAGAGTAGGTTGTTTGAGAAAAATCTGAGGTTTTTGTTGCCATTGCCCAAGATTAGTATAGTAAAAGGTGGTGTGCTTATATTAGTTTCAAAAGGCCTAAATTGCCTTTCAAACAAATTAATGAACCATATGCTAGTGACTAGACAGAAAGCACAGTGTTAGAGGTTTTCAAATTGCTGAAGGTGTCCTAATAGTGATAAGACAAAACTAACCTCTGTCAACAAGGTCTAAAGTGAAAACAATGTTATAAGGTGGAAGCAGTATTTGTAAGATAAAAACAGTGTTTGTAAGATGAAAACAGTGAGCCTAATTTGAAAATAGTGGTCATAGTCTGAAAGCCTTGTCACTTCAAAAGTGTCCCTTTGAATGGTAAAAGAGCAAAAATCTGTCCAACCACCAAATTTCCATAAAAAAGAGTATGCTATGAAGATCCTTTGAATCAATTTGAGGGTGTTTTTGTCTACTTGTGTATAAGAACTAGTGAACAACAGAAGAAGCACTGTTTGAGGGAGGGTGTTTTTTGGTTTTTGTCTAAATACAAGGCTGTCTTGTTTCTACCAAAACACAAAGGATCCTTGTGACCTTACCCAAACACAATAATAATTTGACTGTGTGCTTTTCATTTGACAAAAGCTTGTTGATTGGCATAAAGGAGGACAAAACAATGATTTATAAGGAACATAAGGTTGGTATTGGAGGACTATTTCACACAGCATTTGAAGCAGTTTGCCTTGGTCAAACAGTGACTAACAAGGAGGACAGGGGTGTGTGCTTGAAAAACATTCCAAAGGCCATTTGAGACAGCTTGGTTTTGCAAAGAACATTCAAAACAAAATGCCTCCCAGGCAAGACAGTAGGAGTGGCCTTCACAGGAGATTTGAGCCTGTTTCCACGAAAGAAGTAAATGCTCATCCATCAGTCCTTTTTAACTTCCATAAGGTTGGGTGCCTAGATTTTTGTCAAAGAGTGCAAGAGGTGAAGAGCTATTCCCCTTTGACAAATCTTTGTGCTTTGAGGTTTCAAGAGAAGCACTTTCAGCTGGCAGGCCTAAATTTCAAATTCTCTCCAAGGTCCATTTCCAAAGCCACCAAAATCCCTTATGTCGGAGAGAAGTGGTTTAAAAAAAGCCACCTGGACTTAGAAGAATACAAGCCTTTTCTAAAGCATGAGCATAGAGATTCATGCCCATCCATTTTTCCCTTCTCATATCTATTGACTAGTTATGCCCCCCTCATGAAGATAATCATGAAATACTTCACTTGCTAGGGAAGATTCTCCCGAGTCTATGCCTATCATATCTGATTGCTCATGCATTTCATGAGGGCCAAATTGTTAAATCTCCCTTTCTGCCTACATAGAAGTATTGAGAAAATGGCCTCCATGGTTCAGAAAAAGCCTCCTTCTTAGCAGACAGCCTGCCTTTTCCATCACTCCCTCATCAAGGTTATCATTCTTCATCAGCTTGAGAAGAAGGAAGTCTCCTGGGATACTTTCATCACACATCCGGATTTTGCCACTGTCCCTTCATTTCATACATCTCCTTCACCTTCCACTCACCATCCTTCACCTTCTTCAAGCAAGCCTATTCCCAAGAAGCTCAAGTTTCCCATTGAACAAGCAAAAGAGCATGATGAGGAAGAAGATCATGAGCAAGAAGAGGAAGGTGATGATGAGCAGCATCACAATGAAACAAGGCAGCAAGGGGAAGAAGGGCATGATGAAGAGGAACATCATGATGAACAACAAACTCCTGGGCATGATGATGAACAAGCGCAACACAGTGATGGTGAGTAGCCTCTTGATGAAGAAGGGCATGATGAATAGGTGCAACATGATGAACAGAGGTAGCCACAGCATGATGAATAGCAGCCTCATGATTATGAACAACAACTTCAAGAAAAAGAACAACAGCCTCATGAAGAAGAAGGGCAGCATGATAAACATGTGCAACACAGTGAGGAGGACAGTCCTAAAAAAGAAATGCAAAAGGACAGTCAAGGCGTCCATGAAGAAATCCAAGACAGTGGAAAGAATGATGAGAAAAGTAGCAAGGGTAAAGAGCCAATGGAGCATGTGCTAGCTGCCTCTCCTAGGTAAGGGGCCATGCTCTCTTCTCCGAAAGTGGCCAAGCCCCGGACATCAAGGAAAAGGGTGCCTAGAGTTGTAACTCCAAATGTGACTAGGGCCCTCCGAAGCAAGGGAAAATTTCCCAAGAATCCCATTGACGAACTTCCCAAGAGGAGGAAGACTAAAAGAGCCACCCAAAGCAAAGGAAAGGAGAAAGAAGAGAGAAACCATGAAAAGGAAAGGGACTTCAACATAATTCAAATTCAAAGTGATGATACTGACAATGAAGCCCGGATCCTAGAAAATCTCTTGATCAATAGAGAAAACCAAATTGATGCATTGAGGACCGATCTTGAGAGGGCTAGAAACTTCAATCACTTTTTGCAAGTTCAAAACAAACAAATGAGTGTCCATATGGCGGTATATGAGACACGGGCCATCAAATACAAAAATTAGGCCTCCAAAGCACAAGTGAGATTATAAGAACTCATGGGTGAGTTTGATGAGAGCGAAGATGAAGATCAACCCAGAAGAAAGAGGCCAAGAACCATGGGGCTCAAAAAAGTCCTTGAGAAGCAAAAGGAAGAAGAGGCTGCCCTTCTCCAATCTACCCCTCTCACTACATTGTTCGAACAAAAGATAGAGAACAACCGAGAAGCATGGCTTGAGAGGGTTAATGATCACTTGGAGAAGAAATTGGAGAAGGAAAATAGAGACTTGGAGCTTCAGTGGAGGATGACCGGGCATTATAAGAAACTCAATCAGTTTGCCCCGTGGAAATTGAAGGCCACTCAAGAAAAACTCAAGGAGGCTAAAAGGAAGCGCCCGGCACCAAAATTGAGGAAATACACCTCAAAGCTCCAAATTTCGGCCTCAGCTTCACAGCATGTTTCTGAAAACCCTTGAGGGTCATGCTCACCAAAATTGGGAGAAATTCGACAAATTTTGGTTTTTTGTCATTTTTTGGGTTTTTGGCTAAAACTCATGGGCATCGCCATTTCAGTTTGGGGCATCCTCAAAGGATGAAAATGGTATCATTGGATGCCATAATTTTAGGGGAATACACTCAACGATTTTTAGATCAATTTAAGATCATTTTCTCCCCCAAAATGGCGAAAAACACTCGCTTTTTCTACACTCTGCCCTATTTATTAGCAAGGCCTATTTTTTGGGTTTTTACACATAGGCCTATTTTTGGAGACTTCTAGTGGTCAGTTTGAAGCAAACTAAACATTTTCAGAAAGTAGACACTCATATCTTTCCAACAAGCCATCACGGGCCTCGTTTTTACATTGGGAAGGCCTCCAAAAGTTGCCGGAAAGTCAGGGTACTTTCTGCTGATGTATTTCTTGAGTATTTTTGTAAAAATTGAACTTTTCAAAAGTGACTTTTCATCATGTGCGTTTAGCTATTTTTGTGCAGGGTTAGTTAGGAAAATTCAATTTATTTCCCTTTTTTAGCATTTTTGAGATATTTTATTAGATATTTTGTGCTTTGGGCTTTGCAAAGCCTCAAGGACAAAATCAGATATTTTGGATAGGCCAATGAGATTGCAAGTTGAACCAAGAGGTTTTCCTCACTTTGGCCTATATATTCCAAAGGCTTTCATTGTAAACAAGGCTGAACTTGATGAATAGAAGCAATATATGGTTATAAAAGCTTTGGAAGAAACACTTGTCTCATGTATTTGAAGAGTTTCTTGAGTGCTTTTGGATGATGAAAGAGGAATGTTTTTGGATTCCATGACTTCGTAGAATGGTATAGTGTCTCTCTCTCTATTTTGTTTCTTAGTTTTCATTCATAATTCCATGTTCTTTCTTGCTATAAGACAGTAGAGAATAGATTTGAGACATGCCTTTGGAGGCACCTCAAATTTCTTGTTTCTTTATAGCTTCTATGTTTTCTTCATTCTTAGTCATATTAAAGAATCCTTGATTGCTCTTTGATAATTGAAGAATGTTGTTTTCTTGTTTCATTTATGGTTTTATGCATGCTAAATATGATTCACGGTATGCCCTGCTTACTCATGGCTAGTCATAGCTCCACCTATGAAACCTCTCTTTGATTGATTAGATTGTCATTTGTTGAACCAAAGAGGTCTTGTACTGATCTTGCCCTTTGCCTAAATACTATGCAATCTTGTCTTCAAAGTGCCCAATAGCTTGAAATACTATGCCTAGGCATTCCTTCATAGTGATTTAAGTTGTTTTTTTGTCTTAAATGTATTTCCCCAAAGTCTGATAGCCATTTTCTAAAGTTAGAGAGTCATGTATCTCTATGCATGGCTTGAATGTTTATTTCTATGCATTGATCAGTTTAAGGTTACATTTCTCATGATTAATGGTTTTCCCTACCATGTTTATGTCAGCTATTAAACTATTTATGTTTGAAATCACTGATATTCCTAGGTTAGTATCCATATGACTCCATTGCAAAGATCATTTACCTCAGAGATCATTAAAGCCTTCTTTACTATGTCTCCTCCAGAAGCTTTCTTGACCTTTTCGACCCCATAGCCCAATTGATTCCCAGCCCTTATTTTACCTATCTTATGTCTTTGATCGATTCATCCCTCGCTAAAACCAAACAAAAAACCTATTCCTGTAACTAAATCAAGAACACAATAAGAAAACACGTAGATATCCCTTACACAAATAGAGAGAGCCCTCTCTGAGGCCAGGAAGGCTAGGTCCTTGGGCTCCAAAGACTGGTTTGATGTTACACTGTCATTTGGCTTGCCAATAAGCCAAATTACGGGACCCTAACATAATGGTGATCACGGTGGGACCTCTGAGTACATGACAGTCTAGCGAACTCTTATAGACTCTTTAGTCCTTCAACATTAAACTCAGACCATCAGCCTATAGAATCATTTAGAGTAAACTTTTTGTTTCACCATCTTATCAAAGTGTTGAATCAGGTTTAGAACACTCTTACAAACTAGGCTGCACATAAAAACTCAGAAAACCCCAAAAAACTTCCTTAGATTGGTTTTTAACAGTATTGGTCGTGGAACATACACATATACCTCAAAAAAACTAAAAATCCACCTGGCGACTCCACTAGCCTCTAGTAGGCCTTACTACTTTACTAAACTCTAGGCTACTATCCGATTGAGCCACCTCATCGCCACACTAACATAATGGCGATCAGGGTGGGACTCTGAGTTAGTGACAATATAAGTACACCTTAGGACTCCAGAAATCCCTTATCTTCAAACATACCTACCATTTAGCCACCTCATCGCCACCCTAACATAATGGCGATCATGGTGGGACTAGCTGAGTACATAACAATCTAGCAAACTCTTGTAGATTCATTAGTATTTAAAATTTAAACAGGAAAGAAGTCCATAGAATCATTTAGAGTAAACTCTTTTTGTTCTCACCACCCTAGCAAAGTGATGAAACAGGTTTAGAACACTCTAATAAACCATAGGCTGCACATAAAACTCAAAAAACCCCAAAACATTCCCAGATTGGATTTTCCCTAGTTACTGGTGGTGGACCATAGCTACATCTTTACAAAAACAACCAAGTTCCACCTGGCAACTCCACTAGCCTCCAGTAGGCCTAAAAAATCCATAAAAAGACCAAAAAATTCATAAACCATACCTTTCTGTTAACTCATCCTTTCCAAAACTTAAAACTTATGGTGCAAACTCTGTAATTAGTGACAAACTAAGTATAGCTTAGCGATTCAGAAGACTTCACCTAAACATAGGAGATGAGCAAAAATCTTCTTGCCAAAAAGAACCATTAGCTTGTCCATACAACCTAGAAAACTGTTGAAATCAAGTGAATCACTCTTCTTTGCAAGTTTTCATCTCAAAGTTTGCTATAAAACTTTTTCCCGAAAGCATATTTGATAGTGTTGGTGGTGGACCATAGTTCTCATAGAAATCCACCTGGCGACTCCACTAGTCCATCTTCTTGTTTTGACCATCCTTCACATTAGTAAAACCCTAGAGAGGCCATCCATCCGAAACAATCACAAATACCATCCTCTCTAAACTCTGGATTCGAAATCTGGCTTCACAAAGAATCAACACCAGATCTCATCCAGACCCAAATCCCCCTATCATAGTAGATGACCCAGATAAGATTCTGTGGCAAGCTTCCGAAACTAGCAATTTAGCTACCGATAGGTCCATCCGTAAAGCAAGATCAGTACCTGAACAGCTCATAGACTTATAGGATTCCCCCTTTGACTTAAAATCATCAAAAACCCTTTTTAGAAGCAAGTCACAAAGTAAGGTATAATTTGACGATCTTGAGCTCCTAGATCTACCACAGAGTCCTAGTAGAGAAGCCTCACCTACTACACCTCCAGAATTTCAGCTTCTCCATCACTTTGGCTTCTACCACCCTAGGTCTACTCAAAATCAAATCACTAGCCCAAGTACATCCGCCACACCCATCCAAACCACTACTGTTCAAACCACCTCAGCTCATCCTACAAGCCCTCATTTTGTACATCATCCATTAGCTCCCGCCATGGCAACCTGGTATGCACCCTTGGTGTTGCCACAACCTTTGGCTCCTTTAAAAAATGACTATCAATCCAAAATCCCGCATTTTACCGGAGTTGAGACTACCACAGCTCAACAACATGTAGATAGGATTAGCGATGCCTTTGAATACATGGAAAAAGAGGACGAGACCATCAGAATGAGGATGTTCGCCCAAAGCCTGGGCGGAGAACCCAAAAAATGGTTTAAGACCTTAACTCCAAACAACATCCATGATCTCCCAGAACTCTACCAAACCTTCATAAACAAGTGGGAAATTCGAAAGAACCCCATTCAAATCCTGTCAGAGTATAACAATCTAAACGGGGAAAATAGGGAAAGTTTCTAGGGATACTACACTAGGTTCAACAGTGTGTATAACGCCCTCCCGCCTCACTTCAAACCTCCACTTGGAAAATTTCCCCGAAGGTTTTGACCCAGGCATGACTTATCAACTAAGAGGCAAAGACCCCCCTACCTTAGAAGAAATGCAAAGAGTGGCTATAAATGCAGAAGCCAACTTAGTTGAAAAGAGAGCTAGGATAAGAGCAGAAAAGGGAGTCACATACCATGATGAAATTGCCCCTTCGGTATCTTCCTCAGATCCTAGAATAGATGGCCTGGTCAAATCCATGACAAAGATGTGGGAAAAAATGAGTGAAAAAGCACCTCTTAAGGGCAACCAGCCAAACCCTCAAAACCGGAACCAAAACTTTAGAAGAGACTAGTCTCAAAATAAACCAAGGGAAAAGGACCAACAGATCAGGCCATCCTTCAATGAAAATTATGTTGATGAAGATGAGAGGGATACAGAACCCAATGATGAAATTCATTTGAACCTATTAGGTTCTGATAACAAAAGTGAGGTTTACCTCACAAAAGAAGAACAAACATTCTTCTCTCCAAATCAAGATGAAACCAACTATGAAGATCCCGAAGATCCCGCCATAGATTTTTAGAATGCCATAATAGAAGCACACAGGCAGTATGACCTTAGAAGCAGAAAAAACCAAGAAAAATCCAAGAAAGGTAGCTCAGACACTGCTAGAACCCCTGATACCATCCTTAAAAAAGCAGTGGACGACAACAAAATCATGGTCAATAAAACTGACTAAAACCAAGATAAAGTTATTCAAACAAGTTTTGGCTCAGATGCTCCTAGTACTTCCACAAAGATTCCCAAGATGTCTGTGATGAACAAAGGCCCGAACCAGAGTTAGCAAATTAAGAACATAAAGAAAATCATGTCCGAAAAAGCTGAAACAAATCTGTCCAAACTACAAACTCCTTTTAGTTTTGAAGGGGAAATTTCCAAAATAAAAATAACCATACCCCTTACTGAGCTAATAACTGTAGATAGGTATAGATCTCAAATCTTCAAAGTTTTTGATTTAGGAAATGAGGCAGATACTTTAAATCTAACTGATGACAAACCCGAGCTCTTGTTCGGCCCCAAAATAGAAGGTGAATACCAAGAAGGAACTGTCTCTCCTTTCTATGTAAGCTTGAACATACAGGACAAGATATTACATAATGCCATGTTAGATTCTGGTGCCTCCCATAACCTCATGCCTAAAGCAATCATGGAAAACTTGGGTCTAGAGGCAACTCAACCATACAAATACCTGTATTCCTTTGATCGAGTCAGGTCAAATGCTTAGGGCTAATAAAGAACCTATGTTTTGCTTTGACACAACTACCAGAAAAAAACCTAGTCATGGACATAGTAGTGACCGATATTCCTCCTAAGTATGGAATGCTACTATCAAGGGCGTGGGCTACCAAAATATAAGGTAACCTTTAAATGGACATGTCATTTGCTACCATCCCAGTTTTCAACTAGACTAGGAGATTATACCAAGAAACTCACATGAAATACATGGTTAGCAACCGGGATAAGCCAAACAACACTCCCATTTAGATTCTTTTATCTTATACAATGAAAGTGATATAAACGAGCAGATAAAAGAAAATGAAGAGGATTTCAAACCATCAAAACCACATTTCCCATTACTAAATGAAGAAACTAATGACCAAAGCTCCAAGAAACCTGAAAAACAGCTTAGTATCGTGTATGAAAAAGAAACTCTTTGGAGTATAAGCTTTGACGGTTCTTGTGGAAAAACTGGTTCGGGGGCCGACATCTGGATACACAATACTAATGAAGGTCATTCTTTCAGATTAGAATTCCAATGTACTAATAACATTGTGGAATATGAGGCCCTTCTCCTTGGTCTACACATACTTAAGGAATTAGGCGCCAAGAAAATATTAGCCCAGGGAGATTTAGAACTTGTAATTAGGCAAATCAAAGGTGAATATTCAGCAAAAAACCCAAGACTAAGAGAATACAGGAATGTAGCTTTAGACATCCTCAAAACCTTCGAAAAATATGAACTCACTTATATTCCTAGGGTTCAAAATAGCCTAGCAAATGAGCTCGCCTTTGCTGCAAGAAAAGGTCAAATACCATGTCTAAGCGAGCAATATAGTATTCAGGTCAAACATTGCCCTACATTACTAGATAATATTGACCATTGGAAAATATTCAAAGATGACGATCAAATTGATGATTTCTTACAATCTAGGAATGAATTTGAAGTAACCAAAACAGACTTAGAAAATGAAGAAAATAAACCTGGCAAAAATCAAGTTCAAGAGCCAAATTTACCTTCTTGGACATATGTAAACTTGGTCAATCATTCATATGAAACCGAGATAGGAGAGGACATAGACCAAAGGGAACTTGAAGTCTTATACTGTGAAAATGACACCATACCTAGAGGGCTTGCACCTTTAGAAGAATTGTTTGATTTTAACGATGTGGCCAAAAAACCAAAAATGGAATCTACCAAGGTCGACATAGAAAAATATAACATAGGAAGCCCGGAAGAACCAAAAAAGATCAAACTATCCAAAACCCTCCCTCCTCACATAAAGAAGAAGTACATCAAGTTGTTTAAAGAATTTAAAGATGTGTTCGCATGGGGATACCAAGATTTGAAATCATATGACACAAGCATCATTCAACATAAGATTCCCCTTAAAGAAAACCAGAAGCCTTTCAAACATAAGTTAAGAAGAATAAACCCAGTCTTACTACCGTTGGTTGAAAAGGAAATAAAAAATATGTATGATGCTGGGATAATAGTGTCCCTCAGGTACTCTGAGTGGGTTTCAAATCTAGTATCAGTTAGGAAAAAGACTGGTGAAATCAGACTCTGTATTGATTTCCGAAACCTAAATAGAGCCTGTTTAAAGGACAACTATCCATTGCCCAAAATGGACCACATACTTCAAAAGGTAGTAGGTGCTAAAAGGATCTCATTACTTGATGGCTTTTTTGGTTATAACCAAGTGCTGGTTTACCCCACTGATCAACACAAAACAACTTTCACCACACCTTGGGGCACTTTCATGTACGTTAAAATGCCCTTTGGATTGATGAATGCTGGTGCCACATTCCAAAGAGCCATGGAAATAGCCTTCTCAGAAGACATAGGTTATTTCATAGTCATATATCTTGATGATATTACGGTATATTCCAAATCAGATGAAGAACACCTGGTGCACTTAAGAAAGGTTTTTAACAAATGTAGAAAATATGGTTTATCCCTAAACCCCAAGAAAACACTTTTCGGTCTAGAAGAAGGAAAACTCCTAGGTCACATCATTTCGGAAGAGGGAATAAAAATAGACCCCCAGTGAATCGAAGGCATATTACAAATAAGTCACCCCAGAAACATAAAGGAGCTACAATCCTTTATCGGAAAGATTAATTTCTTGAGAAGATTCATCCCAAATCTTGCCGAACTTCTGAGAGATATCACGAATATGTTGAAAAAAGAGGTCGGGGTTAAATGGACTACGGAAGCCAAAAAATATTTTGAACTAGTTAAAAAGGCCCTAACTGAAACACCAGTATTGATAAGTCCTGATTTCACCAAATATTTTTACATTTTTTCATTTTCCTCAGAACACACAATAGCTGCTGTGTTGTTGCAAAAAAACGCAGCAGGGCAAGAGCAACCCATTGCCTTTTTTAGCAAATCCCTGAGAGATGCTCCCTTGAAATATAACATCATGGAAAAACAAGCATTCACATTGGTAAAAGCACTGAAAGATTTCCGATTTTACATCTTTCATTCTCATGTCATCTCTTTTGTTCCTAATACCGTCGTCAAAGACATATTAAACCAAGATCCCGATGGTAAAAGGGGAAAATGGATCGCTATCATCTTAGAATATGACTTAGAAATCCGACCCACCAAACTGGTTAAAGGACTAGGACTTGCAAGACTAATGGCTGAAACCAACCTCCAAGCTTTAGATATAAATTTTGTTGATGCCTTAGAAGAACAAGAAGAATGCATAGCCCCTCACGTTGAACAAGTGTTTTTAAATTCACCTTGGTATGCAAATATTCTTTATGTATTATTTTATCTAAATGCTCCTCCAACTTTATCAAAGACAAAAGCAAGATTTCTTAAACAAAAGTCTTTAAATTTTTGCATTATAGATGGATTTCTGTATTGGAAAAATCCCACTGGTATGCTCCTTAAATGTTTGCTTGAGTTTGATGCAGAGAAAAGTATGCATGAAATGCATGAAGGAGAATGTGGAGGTCATCTCTACTAGAAAACTATAGCGAACAAAATCCTTAAAGCTGGTTATTATTGGCCTACCTTATTTCTTGACACTCACAAGCTAGTTATGACATGCTATAAGTGTCAAATTTTTTATGGCAAGAAAAAGCTTTTACCTTTGCCCTTACACCCCATCATAGTCGAAGGACCCTTCCAACAATGGGGTCTAGATTTTATTGGGGAAATTCACCCTTCCTCATCCGCTCAACATAAATGGATCCTTACATCCACTGATTACTTTACCAAATGGATAGAAGCCATACCTTCCAGGAACGCCACCGATTCAGTCATCATCAAGTTCCTAGAAACCAATATCCTATCTAGATTTTGCTGTCCTAGAAAGATCATTACAGATAACGCTACTACCTTTTCCTCCAAAAGAATGGTTGACTTCTGTTACAAATATCACATTTCATTAGGAAATTCCACAACTTATTACCCTCAAGGTAATGGTTTAGCCGAGTCCTCTAAAAAAAGCCTAGTCAACATCCTCAAGAAACTTTTAGAACAAAATCAAAAGGCATGGCATGGAAAACTAGTACACGCACTATGGGCTAATAGACTGACCACCAAAAAATGAATCAACATGTCTCCCTACCAACTAATGTATGGTATAGATGCCATTTTCCCAACATCCTTAGGGGTTCCAGTAATGAAGTTATTGCAAGAAGTTCAAATAGAAGTGTTATGTAGATTAATCTGTCTTGCGGACAAGACCGATCTCTCTAGTACTAAAAGTAACTAGCAACAAACAACCAATTATACTAATCTCTCTCTAAGCATATAAGATTCATAAAAACACTATATAGGTGTAAGGCCTACCTTATGTCCAACGCTTGCTTGATTTCGTTGAAGTCCTTCCCGTGCACTAAAAGAACGTTCCTCGTGAATCTGCAGTCACAAACAAGAAAAAAGATTACGCAGCACCTGTATAGACATTATTATAAACCATACTTATCATAATGATCAAGGTATTTATGAAATAAACCATGAATTGACAGTTTAATGAGAGAAATGAGTATATTTGTATTAACTTCAAATAAAGAAAACCTTTACAACCTGTGCCTTGATGTTGTGCAGGTCCTCCCGGGGTCCGAAGCAGGAATCTCTTCTAATTTGACAAGCATTGCACTCTTTGAACCAAGACAGATAGAGATGAGTGATTTAACCTCACAGAGAGTCTTAGTTAACTGGGTCTGAATCTCAACAGCATTTAACTTCAAATATCTTAAGCTTGAACTCCTCTTGAGGCTACCCAAGGCCTCTTTTTATAGTAGAAAAGAGGAGGTTTCTTGTTCCAAATATGAAGGGATAGAATCCTCCTTCAAAGGGATTAGCTCCTTACATCAAGGGGTTAGCTCCATCAAGTGAGGGATGCATGAATCTTCTCAAAGCGTATCCATTCCCGAAAATTCCCATTTAGAATCTTCTAGAATTCATCTGAAATTCACTTTTTATCTTTACTTTCTCGCCTTTTTGAATTTTACAGAGGTCCGCACCCATAACACAAAGAACGTGCGGTATGGTTCCGCAGGCAAGCTGAACTTTAGGTGCGGGACCGCAGGTAATGAATAGAGAAAGTGCGATACCAATATTTAGGGGATTTTAGGAACTTTTCTCTGATTTTGAAAGCTTGATATGAGGAGCAGATATGTTAGACTTGCAAAAGGAGGAAGTATGAGTAATAATGAGCTCATACTCATAGTAAAATGTCAGGATGACAGATTTTAGTGTAACAAATTGCCCCCTAAAGTGCAAAGTCTGGAATAGATGAAGCTGAAGTCTGTCATATATGAAGAGTGCAGTACTTTATCATTTCAAAGATCATCCTGTGGACACCCCAGTCGGAACCTGTAAAAACATTCAATGAAAAATACATACATATATATGTCATCACTGAGGTAGGCATTCCCATACTCAGATAAAAACTAACTAGAAACTAACTCAAATCGTTCTGATACAGGAATGATTTTGAATACATCATAGTACAGATATATGTAGACACAGTATGGACACAGCCATCTGTTTATAAATAGTCTACTGTATAGATGACAACAAAACTCCTCGCAGCCTGGATGGTGGAAACTAGATCTAGGGTCTTGATTTCCACATCTCGAACTAGTACGATTCTATCCATGTGAATAAATGTGTTGAAGTCGAACATGGTAGAAACCACTTGATTACCAGTCAATGATGTGAACTGTTAACAAGTGTGAGAGAAACCACCAGTAATGTCAATGGCTCTGAAAGTACTCAGTACAATCCATGAAATGTGAATGAATGAGCTGAAGTCGAACATGTCACGGAATCATTCGATTGAAGGTCAATGATGCAACCTGTCGTTGAAGGCGAGAAACCTGCCATTGAGGCATGCAGATTTCAAGGTACTGATGATTTCTGGATCAACTTCCTAGATAATGTGCTGATGTCGATAGAAAGTGATCTGTTGTAGGCAAGCCCACAACACGAATTCATAGATCAAGTTTTGAAAATATATTGGCAAGGACTGACTCAGGGATGGTCAAAAATAGATGACAGATATTTTGCAGATGAATGGTTTATTTGAACTGTTCTCTTGAACACATAACGACACTGCAGATGGCTTGGTAACAATTGACCCAAAGCTAATACCCAGAAACCGGCTGAAGACTTTCAATGTGGTTTGATTAACTGTTAGGTAAAGGATTTCCCAACCCAGGTGAATAAAAAGTGTCGTGTCCAAGAGTGGTTGACTGAGTTTTCGAAAAATTTAAAATACAACAAACACGCCCATTTTCCTCTCTTTTTCCCCCACGATTTCTGGCAAGTACCTCTTTATTTTTGACAAGCTTGAGGAGGATAACATTTGCTTGGTTATAAGCTCATCCTTCAGATGAGTCCAACTTAGTTTAAAATTCGAACCCTAAGAAGGAGTGGTTCGTTCCTGTTGAAAATTAAAAGGTCCTTTACTGTTCAGTTTTAACGAGTCCAGTATAGGAGAAACTCGGTGTTTTTCAGTTTTAGGGAGTCAGAAGAAAAACTTAAGAAAACTCCGTGGGTGTAATTTTTCGTAAATTTAGTCTCTCGAGCCCGAAAAAGGATAAAATAATGCGGGAGAGAACTCTATTGACCGTATTTAGTCAATTTATACCTTTTTCGTAAATAGTCCATTTCAGTCCGTAAAAGGGGTAAACTTATACTGAAAGGATGACTGTTCATTTACTTTAACGAGTTCGAATAGTCAAGTACTCGGCGATCTTTTCATATTTAGAGAGTCTGAAAAGGGCTTAAAAGATGACTCCAAGGTTTCGCTTTTTCGTAAAATTTTTTAAAGAGTTCGAAAAAGTGATAAAAGTATGCTCTTTGTTGAAAAACGATCAGTGCTCCTGAAAAATCCATTTTCTGCACAAAAAATTGAAACATTACACATACCTGTTTAAGATAAGCAAAAATGCCTTCAAAAATGCCTTCAAAAATACCCTTTTTAAAGTGAAAAATAAATAAATTAAAAATTCATTCATTCGAAAAAAACTTATAAAAAGGACTTTTTTCAGTCATGCTATTGAGGGTACTGAGATTGTGCGATTCCCTCCTTCATATTTTCGTTGGCTGGATCGCCAACTTTTTGTGATAGGGGATTTTCCATATGCCGGGATAGATTTCCGCGGTGACAGAGAGATGGTTCTCCCTGCAGGGGAACAGTGGGATGATTCAGGTAAAAACATTTTTCAACGTTTGCTAAATTCTAATTTTTTTTTAAATTTTTTATCGTCTTCGAAAACTAATAATCAAAATTTTTTTGAATGCAGATGTGGGTCCACATCGACCAGCTCATCTCCAACCTTACGAGAGACGACAACCAGTTGCGCTCGCACCAGCCCCAGCCGGCCAATCAGCAGAGATTTTGACTGATTTGGAGCATCATCTAGAGTGCTTGACTCTAGATATTCCAGAGACCAGTATAGATGACATTCCTCTCAGGCTACAGAGATATGTGATTGGAGTTCCAGGACCTTTCAGGAGGTTCCTATGCAGGGTAGCCCGGGCAGTGGTTTTGTATCGTGATCACCATCAGTGATGGGATGATCGTGTAGACTCATATTTTTGACTTTTGTATTATCATTTTTGCCGATCATAAGGTGTTTCCAACCTATGATCGAAGACGATGTATATTTTTTGAAAACACTCTTATACTATGATATATATCACTATTTGCCGGCTATCTGTGTACATATGTGAATGTTATTTGTTTTACTGCTTTTAATTATTGCAAATGTCTATTTATCATACTAGAAGCAATTGAATCTGCTAATGTATTTAAATGTCTTGGAATATGCTGATATTCAATATAATCAAACTCACGTTCCAAGAGACGAACTCTCAAAAATAACCGTAATAACACTGGATTTCTAATGGTATAAACCCTGTTAAGCTGTAATACAACAAGTTCAGAATCCAACCTTACAATCAAACTCCGAATTCCAAATGATATGGATTCAGACAATAACTCAATCACTGCACTATACTCGGCAATGTTATTTATTGTTTGACCAAGGCTTACCCCATGCATGGATACTAACTCGTCAGAGGGTGAATAGATAACCCAAGCTACGGAAGAAATGTTCTGTGTACTACGACAAGCACCATCAGTGAAACCAATGTAGGTTTGAAGAGATGTCGACATCTACAATATCAAGAGTAAAACTCAGATAAGCAGGAATAGTGACAAAAACACACTTCTCTAAACTAGGCACACTTTTCTAATCTAAAACACACCAGCAGTAAAGAAATCTAAACTAACAAAAATCTCCACACCTCATTTAAGCATAATATCGCTTTAGATAAAGCCCATTTCTGGGTTTATCCAAAGGGACACCGTCAAAATTTATTAACTCATAGGCCCCTTTTGCTAACTTTCGTTTCACAATATAAGGACCATGCCACATAGGCACGAATTTCCCAGCTCCTAGCTTGTCGTTAGCTTGATCATAAAGTAAAACTAGGTCTCCTTCTGAAAAATTTCGAGGGGTCACATTTCTATCATACTGAGCTTTTATCCTTTTAACATGAGCCTCGTTTGCTATTGCAGCATTTCGTCGATTCTCATCCAATTGAGCTAAGTACAAGAAACGTTTCTCCTCTTCAGACGTAGCTGGAAGTAATTCTACGACTAATTTTAGTGACGGAATTTCGCATTCAATCGGTAACACAGCTTCCAAACCGTAAACCAGTTGAAAAGGAGTGAAACCTGTTGATGTTTTGACTGAGGTTCGATGTGCCCAAAGCGCTGAAAATGACATGGAATGCTAATTCGTCTTGTGAATACCAATGATTCGTTTAATCATGGTGACTAAAACTTTGTTAATGGCTTCAACCAGACCATTGGCTTGCGGATAATACAGAGTGGAACTATCGTGGCGCAAGCCAAGCTGTTCTGTCAGTTCAGTCATCATTACGTTCCGAAAATGACTTCCATGATCCGTAATAATAGCTTGAGGAACACTGAACCTAGCAATTATGTGATTAAATATGAATGTTGCAGCAGTCTTGCCGTCAGCTGAATATGTAGGCATCGCCTCGGCCCATTTTGTAAAATAATCTACTGCTAGAATAATATAGGCATGCCCCCCCGGCCGAGTGAGGGTTACATGTGATAAAATCGATACCCCATTTTGCGAAAGGACCAACAGCAATTATAGGGTGAAGAGGAGCGGGTGGCGCACACATTTTTCGATAAAAAATTTGACAGTTGTGGCATTTCCAAACCGCATAAATGCAATATTTGAACAACGTTGGCCAGAAATAACCTGCACGCAATATCTTTTGGGCTGTGGCATACCCAAACATATGACCGCCACATGCTCCAGAATGACAGTCATTTAACACCTTTTCAGCTTCTTCATGAGTTAGACAATGTCGGAAAACTGAATCCGCTCCACGTCGATAAAGTGTATCACCAATGATATTATACTGTTGGGATTGGAAGCGTATTTTCCGTCGCTGAGTTCGTGAAATGTCAGGCCGAAAAGATTGGGTTTGGAGATAAACGATAATATCTCCATACCATGGATCAAGTGTACTGATAAGAAACAAAGATTCATCTGCAATGGACTCTTCTGCCACTGTTTCAGTATCAGTAGAGGGGAAATCACACATCAGTTCCGCAAATACCAAAGATTTCTTTGCCTTGGATTTTTCAAATTCCAAGTCAAATTCTTGCAGGATAACTATCCATTTAGAATACTTGCCCCCTAGCAATTGTCTGGTCAAAATATACATCATAGGGTTGCAATCAGAAATTACTGTGGTTTTACGTAATAATATGTAATGTCGAAAACGTTGGACAGCTTGAACAGCTGCCAAGGCCAACTTCTCCACATGTGTATATTTGATTTCAATCAGATTTAAATTTCGACTAAGATAATAAATCACATGTTCATTGTGAGATTCATCTTCCTGAACTAATACCATTCCAATAGTGGAATGAGAAGCAGCGAGATACAAAATGTAATCTTGGTTGTAGTTGGGAGGATGCAATAACGGTGCATGGGTCAACGCGTGTTTAAGTGCATCAAAAGATCGATCAGCGATCTCATCCCAAAAGAACGGAATGTCTTGTTTCAACAACCAGGTAAAACTCTTTGTAAGCTTGGCGTAGTTAGGAATAAATCTACGTAAAAAGTTTGCTTTCCCATGCAAACTTTGGAGTTGGCGTAAATTCGAAGGAGGAGGCAATTTAATGATGGCTTCGACCTTCGATGGATCGACGCAAATCCCTGCTTTTGAGACAACAAATCCCAGTAATCGACCCGATTCTACGCAGAAAACACATTTGTACGGATTCAGCCTTATCCGATAATGCCTACATTTCATAAAAATTGCTCGTAAATGAATGGGATGATCGGCCCTACGTAATGAATGAGCAGGTAAATCATCGAGATATGGTTGGACAATGTGCTTAATGTCATGAAATGCGCAAGACATAGCCTGTTGAAAAGTTGCTCCAGCGTTCTTTAGTCCAAAAGGTAGTTTACAATAAGCAAACGTTCCCCACGGACAAATGAAAGCTGTTTTAGGTTGATTTGCAGGGAGTATGTTTATTTGATTGTAGCCGGAAAAGCCATCCATGAAGGAAAACAATTCACTGCCAGCACAATCATCGATTATTTGATCGATATAGGGAGTTGGATAATTATCTTTTGGACACGCTCGATTAATATCCCTATAATCGATACATACTCTTATCGTTCCTTGTTTTTTAGTCACAGGAACAATATTCGATACCCAATCCGTTAAAGGAATTGGATAAATGAATCCTGCTCGAAGTAATTTTTCAACTTCAGCTTTTATAGCGGCAGCTTTTATAGGATGAATTTGACGTAATCGTTGATGAACAGGTTTAGCATCCGGGTAAGTCTTAATTTCATGAACGACGATTGATGGATCAATTCCTGGAATTTCTTCATAAGACCAAGAAAACATGTCACGAAATTCTTGAAATAGGGCTTTATAAGTCTGAATTTCTTCATCTGTACAACAAGCACCTATATGAATGTTTTCAATTATTCCTGGTTTTACTGAAATGTCAATTGGAACCGTTCTAGATATATTTTCCAAATTTAACTCAGCATCAGGATTTTTCAATGGATTCTGAGGTTCCTTGGCATATTCAGTAGTAAAAATTGAAGTGAAATCATCTTCAAAATGATCTAATTCGGGTAAAAATGAAGATCGGTGATGTAGATCTTCCCATGGTAAATCATCAACAGACAAAAACCCACGAATTTGCTCATCTGTATGAACAAGTTCAGGAAATTTTGTTGTAATTGAACTAGATATAGAAAATGATTCCTCTTGGATCCCATTCATTGGATCAATTTCGGTTGAAGAGGGGTCGGAAAAAGACTGCACAGCCTGGTACGCAATTTCGAATGGACTCAAGGGCATCACGCCATCAAATGAATCTATCTCGGATTCTAAAGGAATAATCCAAGGATCGTCAAACATAACAGTGTCTGATGAAATCATATGAATATTTGCAGTAGAAGGCGATACATTAGGAGGAGGACAGAAAAAAGTTCCTAGTAAACCAGAATCTTTAATCAAACCTACTCCAACATCCTTATAAGGGATAGCCATTTTACCAACATGCTGGATTGTTTCTGTAGAGGCTGGATCGGACGAGAAATAAGTTAACTGATCTATTGTCACGATCTTTCCTTGATATGGAAATTTTATGAGTCGAAAGACCGAAGAGACAACAACAGTCATAGCATAGGACCAACTACGACCCAGAAGAAGGTTGTAATCTAGAGGGGCATCAACCACTTCCACATCTAGATTAACAATTTTACCTTCGACCCCTATGGGTAAATCCTGCAAAATACCAAAAGGTTGAAAACCTCGACCATCAAAAGCCTTTAGAATTTTCGGGGATTGGTTAAGTGTAGGAGAACCAAGTGATTTCCAACACTGAATCGACATAATACACGTTGAAGCTCCCTCATCAATCGCAGTCCGAAAAATAGGTCTGTTTTTTACTAACACTGGAATCTGGAAAGCCATTTGGTGAGGAAGACGTGGTGTACTATTTTCTAAATCGAAGATTATAAGGTTAGAATCCTGAACATCAACAGCTCCTATGGCAGACAATAATAATTTACGCTGTGCTGGACACGATTGCAGCACTTCCAAAGCTGACATTGCTGAAGGAGAAACAGCTAAATCTTCAACAATGTTGTAATTCTGAGCAGCTCTCTCATGTGGGTTGAAAGTTGATTTACGAAGAACACCTTTAGCAGGCGGTTTGATTATTAAGTCTGGATTTTGTTTCTCAATCTGTAGCGGACCGGAAATAGGAGGAGGTGTATTAGATGTATTTGCATTAGAAGACTCTGCTTCTTTGCCATCAACAGGACTCTTAGAACCGTAATCTTGCGATCGTGTCGCAACCCTTACATGAGACATCATCATAATAGGCTCTTCTAAAGTAGTCGAGGAAGAACCAATCATCTTACTATCTTGAATTGGAAAAGGATCCTTCAAGACAACAGGTTGTTGCGATCCTTTAACAAATTTCGTAACCTCATCTCGATATGGACATTCTTTTGTGAAATGATCTTGTTCACAAATGAAGCAAGGATAGCGAGGTTTACGTTTTTCGTCATTGGATTCATCTTTATCTGTTTTCTCTTTCGAATTCTTTTTGTTTTTGTTCCTCCCCTTCTTTTTACCACCGGATTTTGATTTTGTCGTAGATGTTTCAACGACATGAATATCGGCAGAAACTTCGGGAGAGGATTCTCCTTTCGGGGAATCAGGTAAAGTTATAATTGGAGAAGAATTATTTGAGGATTTCTTCTTGCTTTTAGAATTGACTGTACCAATCATACCGTCAGCGGCATGAGACCCTGAAGGAGCAGCAACTATTTGACCTTGTTTTGGAAGGTCTGGGATTTTTTCATGTAGAGTACCTGACTGTGTATAAACGAGGTCAAGGTACTGAGCCTGAGCAATTACTTGCTCTTCAGTAACAACACCAGCCTTAGCTACATCTTCAGTGATCTTGGGTAATAATGATTTAACAAACCATTCTACCAAAATTTGATCCGGAATATAAACTTTCACCAAACGTCGTCTACGTCGCCATTCATGAATATGATCAGAAATATACGTGGACGTAGATTGTTTTAGCGAAGTTAATAATTCTGTGTCGTTGTCGTATCTGACAGGCAACTGAAAATGAGTCAAGAAAGCTGTTGCTAACTGACTGAAATTATGAAACGAGCCGCGTGGTAACTCAATGTACCATTTGGCAGCAAGACCTATAAGGGTTCTTTGGAAAAGACGTAAACGAATCGAATCATCAATGATTGAATTAGATGCACACCAAAGGTGATAAGTCATAACATGATTCGATGGATCCTCTCCTGACTTACCTTCAAATTTTGGTATATCACTGGGCAACTTATGAGGCATTGGCGGCCAATTCTGATAATAAAAAATAGGATCATTTGTAAGGCGCGTCAAATCAGGTAAGTCCAAAGTTGCGATAAACGGTAATTGACGGTTAGGGTCACGAAAACCTTGAGAAGCCAAAGCAGATCCAGGAGGCGGATACCCAGGATAACTTGGAATCGGATTAGCATTAGGTATTGTGTAACCTCCCGGATAACCAGGATGAATCGGACCATACTGAGGTTGTTGATAAGTATAACCAGGGTACGGTTGATACTGATAGCTTGGATTCTGTACATAGGGACCGAATTGCGGCTGTCCCTGGTACGGTTGATACGTAAATTGAGGTTGACTTGTAACAACTGTACTTGTACCAGTTTGTCCTGCAGGCATCTAAACTGTAGTCTGAACTGAAGGTCCTGACTAAGGTACAGAGACCTGAGGAATTTGCACGGATACAGGGGTAGCCGAGCTCGAGGCTACAGATACTCCAGAAACAGGTGTAACAGGTTGAACAGACGTTGCAGCAGTTGCAGCAGTTTGAGGCGGAGTCTGAGGTGTACTAGGCCCAGCCTGCTGAACTGAACTAGGTGCAAGAGTTTGAATAGCTGGCTGAACAGGCTGCTGGGTTGGACCAGAAACCAATGGCTGGCCAAGTTGGTAAGGTAACTGCACATTAGGCTGCAAAGGCTGTTGATATTGAGACGGATCCCACACCATAGTTCCGGGGTATTTTCCCATAGAAGGTTGAACGTAAGGACCATAACCTGGTTGAACGTAGGGTTGATAATTAAGAGGCAAATTTCTGGCTCCTTGAACAGATGGTTGACCAGAAGGCTGTGGGTAACCTTGAATTGGGTATTGCCCTTGAGGTTGATAACCCTGAGGCACGTACTGAGGCTGGGGTTGATAAGGACCCTGAGGAGCATATTGTGCTTGGGGTTGACCTTGAGGAATGTACTGTCCTTGAGGTTGATAACCCTGAGGTATGTACTGTCCTTGGGGTTGCCCCCCAAAATAATATGATTCCACAGTTTGTCCTGGGAAAAAGCTACCTTGAGGTTGTGCCCCGGGTGGTAATTGACTACCTTGAGGTTGGCCCCCAGGCGGTAACTGACTACCCTGAGGTTGCCCCCCAGGCGGTAACTGAGTTCCCTGAGGTTGCCTCCCAGAAGGAAACTGACTGCCTTGAGTTTGAGGATTGGGAATATTACCAGACATCATAAAAACTTGCTCTGCGTTCGACGTTTCAATTTTAAGTCCATCAAGACCAGATGATAACACGTTTTCGATGGGTTGAGGAGCTGCTCCCGAAAAAGTACCAGACAAAGACTGATATCCCGAAGGAACAGAAGGACCACCATGTAAAAATGATTCAGGTGTTTGAGAAAACATGGATGACTCTCCAGCCATAAAAGATGACGGATAATAGCCTCTGGGTGTAGGATGAAATGGAATTCGAGGTGGATAAAAAGCAAGACCCGGATTCTCTAAAAAATCTGTTAAAGAGAGATACCAAGGATTAGTTCGAATGAGGCTGTAGAAAATAGATTCACGCTCCCTAAGATTTAACGATTGAGGGGAGTTGGGAAGAGATATGTCTTCGTCTGGATTAGTAAGTTCTTCAATAGAAATAAGTCCAGAGGGAAGATTTTCTGTAATGATATTTCTTACCCTAGGTGAACCTGGATCGCTAGAAGTTGGTGTGATAAATCCTGAGGATGTTTCTAACATAGAAGATTCAGTTTCAGGTTCAGAGATTTCAGGTTCGTCAGATAATTCACCAGAAGGAGAAATATTTTCAGTAACTTCAGAAACTGAAATCGGTTCTTGAATGTATTATGTTGTAGGTATTTGATGATCAGGATGTATAACTATAGCGGAGCTTTCAACTTCTGTTGACCTAAGTCTACGGCTACTATGTGGTACCAGAGCTCGAAGCCCTTCAAGTTGACTTGGTGAATATTCGGGGGGTTTCCCTTGTATTCTCCGGGATTGTCTCGGCAATTCCGCCACGATTAAAATTTATCTAATCACACGCAAACAAAGAAAAATTTCAATGAAAACACCTAAAGTCTCTAAGAAACAAACAATTGAATCATTCGCTTAAAAATCTAAGAGTTCAAACCACATACAAACAGGTAACTTTCCGTACTAAAATCACTAGTTGGTGATGAAATCCAACTTAGTAGAATTTTAACACGAAAAGGGCGGTTGGAACAGTTACCCCGACAACCTGCTTAATGAAACAGACTAGCACAAGTTTCTTCACAAAACCATCTCGAGTGAAGAGAACCCCCCAGAGAGTCCAAGTGAGTCTAGTCAACGTCTGTTCCAGGTACAGTGGGATCTTCCCTCCACCGTCACCTTAGGAAAGAATCCTAAAGATTATGGCCTCTAAGGTTACCAACTGAAACAAATATACCTGGGGGAATAGTCTACGATCCGACACACACACAAGGGCAGAGTAACAAAGCTCAATCCCCTTGAAGGCTCCTTGAAATAATCCAAGGTTAACCGACAAGTGACCCCTGGCTCCTCGACAATGGTCTATCCAAGGTTTACCGTTTTTAATACGTGTATATCTTCTATTGTTCCCAATGAGGAAGGATTGATTACCCCACTGGTTCAGATATGATCTTGTGCTTAACTCCTTTAAGAGGAGCTTCCCAGAGCATACATGCAACAACTGGAATTCTTCCTACCGCAAGATTTGTCTACTTGTTTGTTTTAGCTATCTTGGAGAGTTAATTACTCCCTACTCCAAGATACTAGCCTAAGCTATGTTGGTGATAAGAGCCCTAGAAATAAAAATATTACTAGATGAATTTTAGTTAAGCGTTACTTTTATGAGCTGTTTCTTAAGTCAATGGGTGCGGAAATGAAACTTTGGATGATGTGAAGACTCGACTTCCAAAAAAAACTAAAATGCACCTATGATGGTATTCAATTCTTTTTCTTTCAATGAACTGCTATCTAAAGAAAGAGTTAGAGAATGCAATCCTTTTAATTCCTTCTTTAAACATGAAAAATGATTGAAAGAAAGTACTATCTTTTCAATAATGAGATAAATAATCAAAGCTCACAAAAAAAATCATTTTCTTTTCCAAACTTGAAGCTACAAAACAGTTTTCCTTCGAAAGAAAGCTACAAAAACTAAATTACTCAAAACTACAAAATCTAATCTTGAGATCTAAAATCTAAATTGAGTAAAAGCTTTTAAGATTTTTTATGAATGTTTTACTTAGTTGTTCAGCAAACCAAGAATCTATTTGTTCAGAATAACAAACAGATCAAAAATACTCAAAATATGTTTTTATAAAAATGAAATTCAAAACTTTCAACCAAGTTTTTTTGAAGATTTGCAAAGAAACAAAAGGCTTAATTTCTCAATATAGGATGTTCTCACAATCAGGTCGGATTCAAAAGACAAAAAGAGATCAATGTAATCTGAGATACTGTAAATTGTCAAAAGTTTGAATCGCTACAATGACCAAGTGAAAAAACAATCCAAACTGCAAAATCTTCTAGAAAATCATCAAAACATCAACACTGTTGGAGTTCATTCACAAAGAATTCTTGACAGAAACAATAATCAGTCTGGGCAGAAACCAAAGACTGAAATAAACTAGCGAAAGAAATCTAGAAGTTTTCTAAAAATTTTACAGGGTCAGCAGGTAACCAGTATTGACAGGTGCGGTCCCGCACTGTATTCCTCACAGAAAGTGCGAACCTGCCCGCACTGTCAAAGTAAGGCAGAGTGCGGTCCTAGGAAAAATTATAGAAAAACTTAAAATACTTATAAATTTTCAAAAACAGGAAAAATCTAAATTACCCAGACAAATATGTATCAATCAAAAACCAGGAAAAAATGTTTCCTCAAATCAAAATAAAAGAGAACCAAAAACAACAAGTTCCACTGCAGTATGGTCGCCAAAACAATGACAGATTAATCAGGCACGAAGCGGACAAGGCCAAATCTCTTTCTAATTTTTAAAAATACATGCCAGCAAACAACCAATTATACTAATCTCTCTCTAAGCATACAAGATTCATGAAAATGCTATATAGGTGTAAGGCCTACCTTATGTCAAGCGCTTGCTTGATCTCGTTGAATTCCCTCGTGCACTGAAGGGATGTTCCTCAATAAATCTTCAGTCACAAACAAGCAAAAAGATTACATAGCACCTATATAGACATTATTATAAACCATACTCATCATAATGATCAAGGAATTTATGAAATAAACCATGAATAGATAGTTTAATGAGAGAAATACGTATATTTGTATTAAATTCAAATAAAAGAAAACCTTTACAACTTGTGCCTTGATGTCGTGCAGGTCCTCCCGGGGTCCGAAGCAGGAATCTCTTCTAATTTGACAAAAGCATTGCACTCTTTGAACCAAGGCAGAGATAGAATGGTGATTTAACCTCCTGAGAAAGTCTTAGATTAAAGTGAATCAGCAGCATTTGGCACCAAATATCTTGGCTTGGTGGCTCCTTTGAGAGCTGCCAAGGCCTCTTTATAGTGGAAAAGAGAGGTTTCTTGTTCCAAATATGAAGGATAGAATCCTCCTTTGAATTAGCTCCTTACATCAAGGGGTTAGCTCCATCAAGTGAGGGATGTATGAACCTTCTCAAAGCGTATCCATTCCCGAAAATTCCCATCTAGAATCTTCTAGAATTCATCTGAAATTCACTTTTTATCTTTACTTTCTCGCCTTTTTGAGTTTTATAGAGGTCCGCACCCATGACACAAAGAACGTGCGGTATGGTTCCGCAGGCAAGCTGAACTTTAGGTGCGGGACCGCAGGTAATGAATAGAGAAAGTGCGATACCAATATTTAGGGGATTTTAGGAACTTTTCTCTGATTTTGAAAGCTTGATATGAGGAGCAGATATGTTAGACTTGCAAAATGAGGAAGTACGAGTAATAATGAGCTCATACTCATAGTAAAATGTCAGGATGACAGATTTTAGTGTAACACTGACCAAGATCTTCCTCATCCAGATAGCCTCACATGCAGCTTGACTTGCTGCCATGTATTCCGCTTTCGCTGAATTGAGTGCCACAGATCTTTGTTTTCCGTTGTACCAAGAAACAGCTGTAGATCCGATACTGAAAACCCATCCTAATGTGCTCTTTCTGTCCGTTGGGCTGCCTACCCAATCTGCGTCAGTGAAGCCATGCAACTTCACCTCATCCATCTGTCTGTACCGTAAGCCATACTCAGATGCGCCCCTGAGATATCTCAGGACTTCTTGCCTGCCTTCCAAAAGAGCTTGGTAGGCTAAACCATCACTTGACTAAGCTAGTTCACTGCATAGCATATGTCCGATCTTGTATTAACTAAATACATGAGCGAACCCACCAACTGTCGATAAACAGTAGCATCCACTACCTTTGCCGATGTAGCATCCTCTTTCCTCCAATTTCCTGGAAGAGGAGTATCCATGGGTTTACAGTCCTCTGTGTGAAACTTACCGAGCATCTCCTAAGCATACTTGCCTTAAGACACAAATAGTTCACCTTCTCGCTACCATATTTCCAATCCAAGGAAATAGTGAAGGAGATCCATATCCTTTATCTCAAACTCCTTTGTAAGGTCCTCCTTGCAAGAGTGTATCAACTACTCATCACTAGTCAGTATTAAATCACCAACATAAAGAAAAATGATTAAAAGCTTACCCTCCACCACAATATGGTATAGGTTTGCATCCACCTCACTTTGGTGAAGCCAAGTCCAGTGAAATAGCTGTCGATCTGAGTGTACCAAGCACGGGGTGCTTGCTTCAGCCCATATAACGCTCTTTTGAGTCTGCACACATGCGACTCACTGTTGAATATCTCAAATCCTTTAGGCTTCTCAATGTACACTTCTTCCCCAATGATCCCATTAAGGAATGCAATCTTCACATCCATATGATGAATGTGCCAACCCATCTGTGATGAGAGAGAAAGGATGGTCCTTATGGAAGAATACCATGCGATAGGTGCAAAGGTTTCTTCATAATCAATCCCCTCAATCTGTGAGAAGCCCTAGGCAACAAATCTTGCCTTATACTTCTCAACACTCCCATAAACAACTTGCTTTACCTTGTAGATCCATCTTGAACCTACCACTTATTCACCAACCGACCTTGGAACAATCTCCCAAGCATTGTTTCTGACAATGGAGTCATACTCCTCCACCATGGCATCTACCCATGTGGGCTCCTGTGCTGCTTCCTCAAAGGAATATGGCTCTGTCATGATACACTTGCTTATGAAAGCCATGTATCCAGTATATCGGTCAGGTGATTGTCTTTGTCTGCGTTGTGAAGTAGGGACTCCTACATTCTCTATCGCATTAAGCTTCAGCCTCTCAACTTTTGTGGTACGCTTCCTGCCTGTTCTGATGTTTGGTTCTGCATGAGTGGACTCCTCCACTCCATGAATCTCCTCCTATGGCTGATCCACATATGGAGGATCATCTTTGGGAACCAGAAGTTCCTTCTCTGCATGTAAGTGTAGCTCCCTCTCAAGCGACAACTTCATGGCTTTCTCCTCATTGAATTTTATATCCCGTCACACCACAGTCATCTAATTGTTTGGAAAATACACACGATAATTATGGGGTGTTTCTGTGTACCCCACAAATATCCCAACTTCTGCAGTTGGATCCAGCTTCTTCCTAGTGTTCTTGGTCACATGAACATAAACAGATGAGCCAAAAATATTAAAGTGAGAAACATCTGGTTTCTTACTAGTAAAAGCTTCTTCAGGTGTACTCATGCCAAGTACTCTACGAGGATAACAATTTTGCACATAAACCACAGTGTTGCATGATTCCACCCACAAGTGCATTGGTAGGCCCTGATCATGAAGCATAGCTTGTGCAGCACCCATGATCGTTCTGTTCTTCCTCTATGCGACCCCATTCTGCTGTGGGTTATGAGGCGCTATGAGTTCTCTTCGAATTCCTTCTTTGATACATAAGACTTTGAATTCATTCGAGATATATTCACCGCCATTATCGCTCTACAGAGCCTTCACTTGCTTCCCCGACTCCTTCTCCACCAATTCTTTAAACTCACAGAACTTTGAGAATGTTTGATCCTTCTTATGCATGAAGAAGATCCATCATCTATGAGAATAGTCATCAACAGAAATAACATAATATCTGTGTTTTGTTGTTGAAGCAACCGAGAATGGTCCACACACATCTTTGTGAATTCTCTCCAGGATCACCGAGGCACAGTTCTCCTTTTCATGAAAGGTGGTATTCACAAACTTACCCATAGTACATCCCTTGCACTGATATATCTATGCAAGTGTACCCTTGGGAAGTCCAGTAGAAATGTGTTGCAAAATCTTCAGGGTGCCATGGTGAAGATGGCCTGATCTCCTATGCCATAATCCGCCCTCATCCTGACTCACCACTTCTTCTTCTTTGCCAACCATTGAAGCGTAGCCATATACCTCAAGCTTGTATATATTCTTAACTCAAATCCCTATCCTCTTGGTTTGACCCGTTTTTTTATGTCGCAGGAAAGCTTTTCCATCGCTGAAAACAATGTCATAACCTATGTCCTCCAACATCGCGACTGAGTCCAAGTTCTTCTTTAGACTTGGAACATGCATAACATATTTCAACAGAAATGGTTTACCCGACTCCCTCTCAAAGGTAATGGTACCAATGCCGGTCGCACTATATTGCCCATCATCATCCATCTCTATATGCATTTGGAGATCTTTCTCCTCCAAGTCACTAAACAACTCCTTGTCTCCTGTCATGTGGAAGGAAGCACCAATATCAAGATACCACACCGATCCCATTGCGCTTGAAACCAAGCATGCGATCAAAGAGAAATAAAGTTTAAATTGCAAGGCAAGGGCCTCGTCAGCTGCGGCTCCAACAACCTTCTTGTTCTCATTTTTCTGTGGGAAGTTAGTGGCGAGATGCCCATGTTCGTGACAGTGAAAACACTTCACCTTGGACAAATCCAACTTCTTGCCTTTAGCCTTGGATTTTGAATGGGATTTATTCCCCTTCCCTTTTCTTGCTTTGGCAACCAAAGCACAATCCTCTTCATCATCATGTTTTGATGAAGAGCCATCCCTGGTACTATGCCTTATCTCCTCCTGCACTAGATTTGACCAAAGTTGCTCCCAATCCAGCAGTTTCTCTCGCCCATTGACAGAATCTTGATAACTGTGCCAAATCTTCAGAAGTCCAAGGAGAGCCAAGCTCACCAAGTCATCATCAGCAACTGTAATTCCCACACTCCCTAGCTCATCCCTACATTGGACAAACTTCGTGAGATACTTTGGAATACTGTCGCCCTTCTCCATTTTGATTTTTCTGAGTTTATCTTTCAGCGCCAATTTCCTATGGTCGCTGTTGCTTTGGAAAAGATCTGTTAAAGCCTTCCACATTGAAAATGGAGTGGCTTTCCCGTGAAGGCTTGACACAATATGGTATTTCACACCTTCCAACATAATTCTTCTTGTCTTTGCTACTTTGTTTTGCCAAGTGTCAAGTAATGTAGCATCCATCGAAGTGGGCTTAGGAACATCGCTATTGATTAACTCCTTCAAGCCATTATCTTCAAGCACCACTTCCATCCTATCCTTCTAGGCTATGTAGTTAGAGCTGCCCTCGAGTGCATACTCCAACCGCAACCCATTGAATGCCATTTCAATGTTTACTCAACTGTCGCACCAAGAAATTCTTGCAGCAAATTCGAATTGTCCACCAACACAAAAAAACTCAGCACCGCTTTAATATTGCAATCTCCAGTGATTAACTTGCTCTGATACCATGTAGATATTTATAAACACAATAATGTATTTTCAGATTCTCCTGATCTAATGATTTAATCTTATTTTAAATACATAATCCTTCCACTTAATTCTTCGCTGAAATTAAATAGCCAATTGCAAACATATGAAGAAAAATCAATTGCACATAACAAGATGTTTTACCGGGAAAGCTTAAAGTTAAAAACCCCAACTATCATATATTATGTATATCAATGGAACATGTAACAATATCATACAAATCTTAGCTCATAGATCTCTCAATACAATATACAATCGTCACACACTGTCATGTAGAAATTTGCATCTCTATGCACCAATTTCTTGCCTCCTGATAGCCCGCCTCCACTATGCAATCCTTGTTGAAGAAGATCCCTGAATAAATTCGATCTTGGCTTGCTTGTACTACGCAATCCTCATTGGAAACTCCAATGTGTGTGTATATGCATTGAATGCATCACTATAGTCACAACTGATAGTCAAACACACCCTTTCACCTATCTCTCCACTGGGTCTCCACTGGATTTGACATGCAAGTAGTTAACTGTTGTATTTCTTCAGTTGAAAGTAAGACATTACTTGTGAATTAATTAAATAATTAATTCATTCATCTTTCACTAGTGTATCTTTAGTTACAACTAGCACAACTGAGTTTAACTCACTTAACTGAGTTAAACTAAATAACAACTCACATAACTACACTTCCAACTCGGTTACAACTTTGTCACAATCAGTTATAACGAAGTCCTCCATGCATGAGTCACCAACCACCCTAGGAATTGCATAATTCCTTCAGCCCACTGATGTGCCACATCTTTTCACTGAAATCAAGTGCTCCAAGAGAATAAGTTACTATTTATTGTCTGATTATTATTAAGGGCTAATAATAATCGACATGCATTCTATTTTTAGATTAGCGATCTATAAATAGACTTCGCCCATCTTTTAAAAACAGAAATTCATCCAAAGATAGAGTTTTCTCAACCATATAGAATCATCATCCTGCTAATTTTAGAACATGCTCACCATTCTAAAAATAGACATACACCTAAAAATAGCCTGCGGGCCCTACCTAGTGAAGGTGCTTAATTTTCACTATGCTCATCATCTTGTTGAATCTCAACATTGAGGTTGATTAGTTACATCAAGAATTCCAAGGTGATTATTTTAATTGATAGAGACAACACCCATGATTTTATTCATAGGAGAGTGGTCGAAGGGACCCATTGTTATACCTATGTAATGCATAGATTTCAGATTACAATAGCCAATGGAGGCATACGATGAAACATGTAGGAATTCATGAAACTAGGACACTATTGGCACAAATCTCACATGTTTTCCATTGAAATGTTGAGCTATGGCATAGTTCTTGGTGCAGAAAGGTTGCACACTTTGGGTCTTGTTACAATGGACTTTAAGGAATTATACACGAGCCTAAAAAATGAAGTGGATAAGTACACACTCAAAGTGATTAAGCCTAACTCTCCTGAAATCATCAAATGTCACGGTACAAAGAATATATTGAATAAATGCCACTCCAACATAATTGCCCATTTCAATTCCATACAAGTTGTGCATAGTCCCCCCTGAAGAGATCCCACCCCCCACCCCCCCTCGACTTATTTGCATAGGGTCCTAATTATACATCAATAGGTATTTGAAACACCCCATGTATTACCACATCCCTGTGGTGAGCATGATAGGGTATCCCCTTGCCTCTAGGAAATCAAACCATGCAGTGTGTGTCCTTATAGGTGTCTATTTGCATAAAAGAATGAAACAACAAAGACCACTCAAGAACTAACAGAGGCTAAAGTCATACATCCTAGTACGAGTCCCTCCTCATTACTCGTGGTTGTCGTATTTAAGAAAGAAGGTAGTTAGCACATGTTTCTCGATTTTTTCACTATCAATCAGTTGACCCTTGAAGAAAAATTTCCCTTTCGAGTTTTCGATGAACTCGTAAATGAGCTTCAAGGGGAAAAATTTCTTTCACTAAATTGGACCTCTGCCCAGGATACTGCCAAACACAAATGAAGGAGGTGGACATCCCTAAAACAACTATTCACTCTCTTAAATGTCATTGTGATGTTTTAGTGTTGCCCTTTTAAATTTTCAATGCTTTGTCCACCTCTAAGAGCCCCATGAACAAGATTTCATGACACTTCGTGCGTAGTTGTGTGCCTTTATTATTCGATGACAACTTGATCCACAACGAAACTTGGGATTCCCACGCACAACGGGTTGATAGAGCCTTTTAACTCCCTGAGGACTACCATTTGTTCCTTGAGCATTCCAAATACGATTTTAGGGCCTTAAATGTTGAATAATTGGGCCACATTATTAGCCAAGAAGGGGTGCAAGTGGACCACAAAAGCAATTTTATAGGTGTGTATGATGCAGGGGAATCTGTAAAAAGTCAATCAAAACTTTTTTACTAGAGGAGTTGGTTCCTCAATGTGTGGGATTTTTAGGATAGATTATAATTATTTTTGTTATTTATTCGCATGTAATTCATTTAAAATAGATGTTTGTTTAAGTTAGTTTTCGATAGAGAAAAATCATATTATTCATTCTTGTGTCCTTGGGTCTGGAAAGATCTTGCATATGTATATTAATGTTTTCAAATTGACAAAGATAGAGAGAGGGAAAGAAGGATTATAAGTGTTTTAAATTCATAGAGTTCATCATTTCGACTCTCTGTGAATCATGTGGAATGATTCAACTTGTTTGCTTTGTTTATTCTTATGATTGATGTGATTAGAGTGGTGTCATAGGGGGTTATGTGGATGTGTCTTAACCTTTGGATAATCCTTGTAGTAATCTTGCAACAGATTTTTTCTCAAAATGGAGTGAAAGAAGGTCGAGACATAGTTTATCTTTGAAACACGCAGGAGTTCATTAATTGGTGGAAGCATAATCAAGTCTCGTCATAATAATATGTTGTCCCGTGATGAGCTTTAAAAGGAATTCCATCCATAAATGTGTGGAGGCACACCTCAGGTTTATGTTCATTGATTTCCTTGGAGTGTGTGTGTTGTAGCCAAAACGACATTCATGGTGTTGTTTAGGTGAGGTTTATGATGTAGCACAAGTATCCTATATATTGCATCCCCACAGGGAATTGGTTATGTAAGCCCTAGAGGAATGAAAACCCAAGAGATATGGGAATTTCAATACCACACTATATTGTGTTGTGACATGATATTGTGATACCCATGGAGGCATTATAAGGATGTGCATCATTCTATTGGAATTTAGTATTATGTTAACTTAAGAATTATTGTGAGGCCACGTAATTATGGTATGCCCACATGTGAAGACATAAATCCTCCCCTTGTGGAAAAATACATCCGGAGTTGGATGTGATTGTGATCATACTTCGTGGATGGATCCTCCCTTTATGTTGAAAGCTAAAAGAAGTTCATCGTGACCATGTTTATGATCATGCACTTCCCTCATCATGGTGAAAAGAGTTGTCTTGTTTGTTACTCTCCCACCCCCACCTTCATATGGAGGAGAGTTGACCTAATGGTGTTTTCTAATACATGGAGTAGTATGTCAACATTGTCAACTGTCAAACCTTTAAGAATTATTTTTTCATCTCTTTGTTGAAGATTGCAACAAGAAAAAGTGAAGGAGGCATCTTGAAACATCATCCTTGATCCTAGTTGGAAAATAGTCACCTAAACTAGGTGGGGCCCACACAGGCTATTTTTAGGTATATGCCTATTTTTAGACATGGTGAGCATATTCTATATGTAGCAGGAGGCAATTTGTGGATGGTTGGTCAAATGTGAAAAATATATGAGATTCTATTTTTAGAATATTGGGCGAAGTCTATTTACAGAGTGCCGATCTAAAAATAGATGCATGTCGATTATTATTAGCTCTTAATA